>JANHJO010002095.1:19031-38136 GCA_032468235.1 Pseudoxyrhopus heterurus | reverse complement strand
GCTTGAAATAAACTTTTCTATAGAGGACATACAAACTTACAACCTCTGCTTTATATATATAGATGTTTTCCTTAAAAACAAAAAAGAACAAAAAAATAAGGCCTAGAGAAGATGGAAATGTTAGCTTGGCTGGTAGAAAGCATGGGGGGGCTACACTGTACCTTGTAGAGCAATCTTCTAGTAAACAAGGGTCCTCAAGGCTTTGGGAACCACTTTTGAGAAGAAACTTTTGAAAGTCATGCTGTAAAACTGCATGCTGGTAAAATTAAATATTTGTTCAGGCCTGAGATAGAAATAGTAACCCGAGATGTGAAAACTTCTGAATAACAGAAGAGAAACTGTTTGTTTTATGAAATAACGATTCTATTTATAGATTTCATCCTTAACTTGAAGCAGATGCTACCTTCCTTTCCTTCAAATTTCCTGGATCATATAACAACATTCAATTTGAACTATTCAAACTGGGGATCCAATCAATTAAAAATGAAAGTGGACACATATTTGCATTCTTTACTGAATGGCTCAACTGTTTAGAATCAAATGTCCTGGACATTCACCCAAATGTTGAACTCCTAACTGATGGGGATTACGTCAATGAGGATGGTGTTTAAGTGGTGTTCCACTTGTTTTGGGATTGCTTGCAAGGCATCTATTACTATTGGTACCATCTTTGCTTTCTTTTGCCACAAGCGTTCTATTTCTATGTCTTTCTATTTTGTGATTTTTCTCTAGTTCTCTCTCTTCTAGCATGCTGATTCCAGTTATAGCTATGCCCGCTTGTCTTTCTTATCAACAATTGTTAAGCCTTTAAGTTATGTGGCAGGTGTTTGTTTGAATTCTTAAAGTCCCAGACTTTCATTTTCTATTACTTTGTCTATTTTGTAGTCCCATCAGGTCTTGCTTGCAGGCAAATGGTATTTCTTGCAGATCTTCCAATGAACCGTTGTTGCTCCTTTGTCATGCCGCTGTTTGTAATCAGCCCATGATTGATTTACTTTTTTTCAACAGCAAAGAAATTGTCCACTGTTTCTTCAGCTTCTTTGCAGAGGAAGCATTGCTGTCTTTTCAATTCTGGCTTCGTATGCATTTGCTCTTAAGGTTTGGTCTTCTGGATTATTGTTATTATAATATTACAATTGCTCACACAATCAGTCAGATATTTAAGTTGGATTTGGAATTTTTTAATCTACCAATCAAGTCCTTCCAAAGGAACTAGTATAGGCAGATATTGTTGTTTCATGGTATTAAAGATGCTATCACCAGACATAAGCTGTGTCAAGTACTGCTGTTTTTTGCAATTGACTGACGGTGATTTTGTCAATGCTGATGGTGTTCAAAGAGTGCTCAGATGTTTTAGGATTGCATCCGAGGCTATTATTATTATTATGGTTCATTAAACAGTCAGCCAGATGTTTAGACCGGATTTGGCATTTTTTTCCACCAATCAAGTTCTTCCAAGGACCTGATATAGGCAGATGTTAAAGGTATTGTTGCAGGATGTCAGCTGTAAAGGTGCCTTTTGCAAATGACTGATGGGGATTCAAGTGATGCTCCAGATGTTTTGGAATTGTATCCAAGTGCGTCTATTATTGATTGATTTTGATTTTTTATCCCATCTTTCTACATTGCTGGTCCTGTGAGAGTTGATAGGCATTTTTTTTAGTTGCCAGTCTAAGGCTGAAAGAGAACAACTGCCCCAAAGTCATCCTACAGGCAGCTATGGGTTCCCTGTTCCTAGTTCAACACCTTAAACAATTTCACCACACTAATTCTGATACAATTATACATGTGCCTCTGCCCATGTGCATGCACACACACACACACACACACATACACAGACTTTTATATATACAAAATAAAAGCATCAACATCCATGTAGTATACACACAGACATAACAAAAAGCTTTTTTAAAAAAAAAATCTTATTATTGTGTTTCCTTTAAAGGGCTTTCTGATCCTCCTCCTGTTCACTTAACATAACTCCTGTAAAATCACAGTGTTTGTAATTCTTGTCTATAAGTCAAAGATTTCTGGTTCAAAACCCAGCAGAAATATGCTTGTTATTACGTATTTTCAAGCTTCCTTGTATATTGCATTTTTAATAAGTTCAGATTCACCATTTTCCCATTTTCCTAGCATTTGAGACAGAACGTTTTACCTCCAACTCCCAAATAATAACCTTTGATTTACAAGGCAAGAGTTATACTAATTATGCTACTGCATGACCACAATAAAGGAGAAATCTAAAAATGATCTCATGACTTAATGGTAAGTACTAGATTAGTTAAAGGGATGTTCGTTTCTCTGCAGATAAAGAAGTTGTGACATCTATTATCTGTGGTGGAAATAAAACCCTAGGGACTTCTAACATCTCTATTTGGAGATTTAGTGGTTGTTTGTATTTTTTGCAGCACAGATACAGTAGCCTTAAACCTGTTTTTCATCATTTCATCACAGATGAAATCTGTGTTTCATCATGAGAAAACAAGCACACAAAATAGAGGGCCTTGAGTGTTAAAATCTGGCTTATACTACACGGGTATTTTATTCCTGGGGTTTTAGAGTTAAGACAAGTCCCCCCCCTTTTTTTCAAAGCAAAATATCAAGCAGTCAAGACAATTTTAAAAAATTCTTAACTGATTAACATGGAAACAAGAACGCAATTAAAATACATACCGGGTCATATGCTATATGAGGAAAGAGGAATATATTCTAGGAAACCACAATAAAATAAGAATTCACCTCTGCCAACTTCCGTATCAGTAAACCGCTAAGCTAGGAAACATCCTAGATGGTAAATGAATTTACCTCATGTATTTAATAACTGTCATCTGCCTTAAAAGCACACTTATGCTAACAACCTCTGGCTCTCCGCACAGTTCTTTCAGCTTTGCAGCTTCTGCGTAATACTTTCAGAAAGGTATCCAGAGGGCAAAACCATAATGCAAATAAAAGCATTTCTGATTAGAGAATCCATTTAATGTCTTTTACAGTAATCCCTTCTGAGGTACTTCTTTGCCCCGAAAGGTCTATAGTTAGGGGGCTTGTGGAATAAACCAGAAAAAGCCAATGTTAACTAGGTGGCAGCAATTTAAAAGCACTCTCTTTAAAATACTGGTCTTTCTCTCCAAGGTGGAAAAAGAATATCATCCTCCAAATGTCTAAAATAGGACAATGGCTAAGAGGAAATCATGGGTCAAGATTTTGTTGTAATACAGTAACTACAGCCAAATATTAACCACATTGTGCCTATTAGCAATAGCACTAGCACTTAGGCTCATATACTGCTTCATGATGTTTTACAATATTTTCTAAGCGGCTTACAGAGTCAGCATATTGCCCCCAATAATCTAGGTCCTCATTTTATTAAGAAGAATGAAAGGATGAATTAACCATGAGTCAGTCAGGATTGAACTCCTGGCAGTAGGCAGAGTCAATCTGCAATACTGCATTCTAACCACTGCGCCACCATGACTCCTCAGTCATCAAAACATGTGAATCCATATTTTTTTTTAGTTTCCATCATTTCTTTTGATAGTATTTGTTGACTCTTGAGTTCAAATGAAGCCTTCTGAAATCAGAGCTGGCCATCAGCATATGATTTGATCTGAAGCATATTATCTCATATCAACTCTATTTATCTCAACCAATGATAAGATACTTTTACAATATATTGAGCACTGCTTCTTGTCAGGTGGGTCCCCTACTTATAACTGTTTGCCGACTAGCCTCTTGTAACTATCTCAGAAGTCTCTAAAATCACAATTGAAAAAAGGTAAAATGATTACAGTAGTAGGGATTTCATTTTAGAACAACACATATGAATTCCTTCCTTGTTCTCCTTATTTACCCATATTAACGATTCTTTGCAAGTATGGAACTAATCAATACTAGTTCCAATTTTTAAAGGGGACAAGCCTCAACCCAGTTAGTTACCACATAATCAGTCTACTAACCCAGACTACTGAACTTGTCCTGGACATAGTTTATGAAACATATTGATTAACACAAGAGAAGGAGCTGTTGAAAAACAAGTTGGTTTTGGAACCAAACAGTCAACACTTGATCAATGCATCACATTGATCACATTGCATATTTAGTACAAAAATATTCCAGCTGGCTAAGAAGAACTCTTTATGCTACTCTTTCTGAGTGAAAGGGAGCTTTAACTTTATATTAAAGTGAAGCTTTAGAGTATAGGTGTCAAACTCATGGCGTCACATTGCGTCATGTGACGTTTTGTAATTTTTTTCCCTTCGTGGAGCTGGGATGGGTGTGGCCTGCACATGACACATCCGGACCACGGGCTGCCAGTTTGACACCCCTGCTTTAGAGAAAATTAAGTCTCCAATATACATCCATGTTTATTGAAGTTGATTACGATGCTACAAAAGAACACGTAGTTATAATTAAGACGTACTGCTACTGCAGGCATATTTATTTTAATTCCTATATGAAGGTGACAATAAAGATACAGTATATTCTAGCATTATTTCTACTTAACCTTTAGACTGAATCGTTACAAAAAATCTTTCCCAAAGTGAGTTTCACACCCAAAATGTAAGACCACAATCCTATTTCTATCTTATTATATAGGCAGAGGATGACATAACACTTTCATTAATCCATACTGTTCTTTGCTAAATTCTGGAAGTGCTTTCAACATTCTCTTGTGGTGAAGAATTTAACATCAATTTTCCAAAAGAAAAGTGTTTAATGGTTTATTAACTCTGGTGCAAAGTGCATCTTAGGTGGAAACCCAATGAAGTGACATGCAGACAGAACACAGCAAGATTTTTAAATACTAAAGAATCTGCTTTCAATTTTCTACTTGTGTGGAGATATCAAACTGATAGCCTTTCAGTTTTTGCCCAGAAGGTTTTAAATGCTATAGAGTGTTTTGCCAGTCATAACAGAAACAATTTTGCTGCAACTGCTGCCAAGCTCTTTAGAGCAAAGGGACCAATCCTCTGGTTATATGAACTTCCATCTCCATCTTTGTAAAGGCTTGAATGCAGCAGAAACAATGCAATCAAACATTTTGTGAACCTTGTTTTGTGATCCTTGCTATGTGCCTAACACACTAGTCCACTGGATGTTTGGTTTGGCTCAAATGGAGCTAAAACGGGAATCTGTCAATAAAAATTGGTTGAAAACTAGTCTTTGGGATGAATTCTTGGTTCAATATATCGTTATGACTGACTTCTTTTTCCATGGGAAGAAAACAGTATAGTCAGGTCTTAGTCTACTGCTGCCTTCCAAGTGAATCTCTCATCATGCTAAATTCTGTTCTATTGCAATTGCCACCCAGAAGCACCAGGTTTGAATTTGTCCTTTCATATTATTCAAATATTGTATTGCATTATTTGTTTTTGTTTCCAATTATTAATTGTATCGCTTATGTATATATTGGACTTTCTTGAGTTTTGGCCTTTGACTGCTAAGTAAATAAATAGAAGTCATGGGCTATGAAAGTTGCTCAGGTCAGCTTTAAAAAAATAAATGTTGTCATTCATAGAAACCCACTTGGCTTTCTCTTCTACTTGTCTACATAGAATTATCTCAGATATATAATTGAAGAAATAAAGATCAATAGAAAGAAAAAAATAGATTATTTTATTGTTGTGATAACTATAATTATCTTTGATAAACTTGCTGGTCATGAAATAAGCTACACTGTAATTATTAAATCATAAATCATAAATTCTTGTCATCTGAAACAATTATTCAACAAAAGATAGACAAATTGAGAGCTGATTGGCAATATTTTGTTCTATTAAAATCCATGGCTTTTAAAGTGTACAGAATCCAGCCTGGAAGACGTTAAACAAAAAAAAAAGGTATATAGGTAGTCCTCAACTTACAACAGTTCATTTAGTGACTGTTCAAAGTTACAATAGCATTGAGAAATGTGACTTATGACCATTTTTCACAGTTATGACCTTTGCAGGATCCCCATGATCAAAATTCAGATGCTTGGCAACTGGTTCTTATTTATGACCGTTGCTGTGTCCCAAGATCATGTGATCACCTTTTGCGACCTTCTGACAAGCAAAGGTAATGGAGAAGCCAGATTCACTTAACAACTGATTTATTAACTGATCAACTGCAGTGATTCACTTGACTGTGGCAAAAAAAAAATCATAAAATGGGGCAAAACTCATCTAACAAATGTCTCATTTAGCAGCAGAAATTTCGGGCTCAATTGTGGTCGTAAGTCAAGAACCACATGTAATGAAAAGCTACCACAGTATAGCTGAACTGTAAAAAAAAAAAATCTAACACTGACTAGATGACTAATGCTCTTTGTTGCCATCTAGTCACTATTTCTACTTTCGCTGCTCAAATATAGCAGTCTAATATAATTTCATCTTTAAATAGAGTTAAATAATTCACATAGTTGTGTAATTTAATCTGTTTCCAATTCAGTTATATAGTAATACTTGTTTTTTTCCTCTAAACCAGGGGTGTCAAACTCAAGGCGCGTGGGCTGAATCTGGCCCGCAAGGTGCTTATATCTGGCCCGTGGGGCTGCCCTGGAAAGAGCAAAGGACCGGCCTGCGGTGCCCCTGCCAGCCCTCCCAGGGTCCATTTTCTATGGCAGAGGGCTGCAGGATATCGAGCTGGCCATGCCTACCCTGACCACACCCACCCTTGCCATGCCTACTCCCCCCCCCCACGGTCAAACACAACCCTGATGTGGCCCTCAATGAAATCGAGTTTGACACACCTGCTCTAAACCAACAATATGTTAGAAAAAAAATGACTATAAGGGGACTAGTACTCTGTCTGTTCATCATCAGAATAACCCTCTGAAAATTGAATGGGACCAAGGTTGGTGGGACAGGAAATATTACCTTAAAAAATGATGATTAAGGATGAAAATGGGAGAAATAATTGCGCAATGGATTTAGGGTATTGGCAACTGCCCAGACTTCTCCCTCTTCCCCTGCCACAGGAGAAACCTGTACTTTTCTGTGCCTACATACACATAAACACAAAGAGGTACAACACAAAGTGAGCATAGAAACAAAGAGAGAGTTGATACATACACAAGATGCAACAAGAAAATACAGATACTTCTTACAGCCAATTCTGGTAAAGAATGTGGAAAGTATTAAAGAAGCCAAAGTCTGGATGCTTTTTTTTCCTATCATACTTAATGTGCAAGAGCATTGAAGTAACATGCAAAATCTTAATTTAAAACAAACCATGATTAGAAACATTCACTCTCCTGCTTCTACTTTACAGCTGGCTGAAAAGAAAGAACTAGGGCTGTTTTGTCATTCATAAATCTTTCCAACCAGATTTAGTATAAACCATGCATTCCAATCTTCTAATCACGGTTTCTAATTTTCTTCCTGATTGCAAACCCTAGTACATTCAGCTGAACCACAATTAAGCTTCGTTAACCTTTGTTGTTCTCTCAGCTGTCACTAAAGTCACACAACTCCAACTTGGTTATTGTAACCATCTGATATTGATAAACTGTCATCTTATTTCAGAGAGGCAGCAGATTGTTATTTAACGGGGATAAAAATACCAACTCAATTTTCATAAGGAATGTCAGTAAAATATTTGCAATATGTTAGGGTCTTTTTTTTTTTCAACCATTCTGAAATGTCTTGCTCTGAAGAAACATTTATATTCCAGGGCTGCCATGATAACCTTGATTATTGTGACACAAAATTGCTGCTACTTTTCCTTCTAAACTTGAAGAAGGAGCATGAAAATTGCCATGTTGGAATAGAGCATTAATGTACAACTTCAACCATAAATTGAGAAGAGTCAAAAGCATTTTTGCAGTGCCATTGTAAAATTGTGCAGTATCAGGAATTGGGGGCTCCTAAAGAAACTAGCAGAGAACTAGTGTGGTGTAATGATTAAAGAAACCCGCTACAAACTGGGAGACTGTGAGTTCTAGTTCTGCCCTGGGCACAAAACATACTGGGTGACCTTGGGCCAGTCATTTTCTCTCAACTCTAGAAAGGAAGCAATGGCAAACCATTTCTAAAAAGCCTTGCCAAGAAAACTGGAGGGTCTTGTCCAGGTAGTCTCTGAGAATCATACCGGGGGAGGGGGGAAACGCCCCATATTACATCCTTCCTCTCCATGAAATATAGTTTCCAGAAATATTTTTGCTTTAACTCCTTAACTAAACGTTATTCCAATTCTGCTTATATCATAAAGACAATCTACAACTTTCTCCATTTTCCAGAGATCACATTTTTGTTATTTATACCATTTGAGCATTCCGGTTAAACTGTGACTTTGTTGTCACCCAGAAATCAGCTTCCTGCTGACTATGCAAAAAAGTTGTTGAGACTTTGGAAAGTGTTCAGAGAAGAGCAACAAAAATGATTAGGAGCCTAGAAGCTCAAACATATGAAGAACTATTGCAGGAACTATGTATACCTAATCTAGTGAAAAGAAGGACCAGGGGTGACATGATAGCAAATTTCCAATACTTGAAAGGCTGCTACAAGGAAAAGGGGGCCAACTTATTTACCAAAGCACCTGTAGGCAGGACAAGAAACAATGGATGGAAATTAACCAAGGAGAGAAGCAACTAAGGAGAAAATTCCTAACAGTGAGAAGAATTAACTAGTGGAACAAATTGCCTTTGGAAGTTGTGGGTGTCCCTACTGGAGGTTTTTAAGAAGAGACTGGACAGCCATTTGTCAGAATAGTATAGGTGTCCTGCGAGAGCAGGGGGTTGGACAAGATGACCTCCAAGGTCCCTTCCAACTATGTTACTGTTACTAACTGTCCACCCCACCTGCTCCAACAAAGCTATAAATGTTTGCTTCCATATATTTTGAAAATATAAGGGCAGAGGATAATCCACTGGCAACAGGGGAATAATATCTGCAGCACTACACTAATGTGTAGTCCATAAAAGGTAACGGTTCCCCTCGCACATACGTGCTAGTTGTTCCTGACTCTAGGGGGCAGTGCTCATCTCCGTTTCAAAGCCAAAGAGCCAGCGCTGTCCGAAGACGTCTCTGTGGTCATGTGGCCGGCATGACTAAACGCCAAAGGCGCACGGAATGCTGTTACCTTCCCACCAAAGGTGGTGCCTATTTTTTTACTTGCATTTTTACATGCCTTCAAACTGCTAGGTTGGCAGAAGCTGTGACAAGTAAAGGGAGCTCACTCCGTTACACAGCACTGGGGATTCGAACCGCTGAACTGCTGATCTGGGCATACACAATGTCAGACATTCAGAGGTCTTTTTATCTATCTCAGATACTAAATAAAATGTAAATGAGTGAGTAAGATTGGCCTATAGAATCCTTGCATCCTTTGCAGGAACTTATTATTTACCCATTGCACAAGAGTTTAAAGGCACAGAGTTTTGTCATTCTAATTATTTTTGTTCAGTTAAGTGGCAACACATTTTTCCAACTGGATAGTTTACTTGCTTCGGCCTTAATGGTTGTTATTTTATCTGCAGAAATTCTTTACTTTTATGTTGTTGCCTTTCCAGTTTGTTTAACATGGCAATGCATTCAGTTTGTTAAAATATGAGAAAACGGTCTCTGTAATATCCTTGCATTCTTGAGGAATAGCCAGTTGTTTATTAAATATGCTTGATTGTATTTCATACAGAAGTATGTCTTAGAACAGTAAACACATTACTAGGCTATGTCAGCATATGTCGGAATAGCCATCCTTTCAGGATCATTTACTGTACAAAGTCATTAAATATCATCATGGCTTTCAAGTTACAGAAGACCCTTTAACTGCCAAGGCGTACATTTAGCCTTATGTTTGTCAGCATGAGCAACAGATACTAATGCCACCGAAAGCAATAACGTGATTGTACCTTCCTCCTACGATTTAGGTGTCATTTTGTGTCATCTCTGCTTCAAGGAATAAAGTACTAAGTGAAGGAGAAAGCAACTTCAAGTTTTTGTTTTAAAATGTATTTGTCTCAACCTTGAATGTCTTTAGAATATACAATAAATGCTTGGGCAAAACACTAGAGGAAAACATTTTGCAGTCCCAATAAATATGCTAAACATCTAATAGTAGCCAAAGATCAAACAGCGCACAATTTTTGTAAAGAAAAACTCCCTCTAGTTCCATATATCTCATGTTCTACTGAAAAGGAGACTGATTTTTGTATGTAAGAATGAATGATTAATAGGGTTAATTGCTTTATGAACAATCATATTGGAGGTGTAACTATTTTGCAGCTAAGAGTTGAAACCAACTCAATGGCATTTAATCAGTAAAGTATATGCTGTCATATATAGCTAAGGTTTTATTCATCTTTTAAAAATGCTAAATAATGCATTTGATGATAATGATCGTCAGTTTGACCCAGACAGACAATAGTATGTAGCCAAAGTTAACTGATCTCAAAATGGTAAGTTAAAGTTAACTCATACCTGATGAGTTGAATGGGTATCAGGAAATCCTAGGACATAGACTACACTAAGAATCTGAAATGAAACACGCCTGATCCATATTCCTGATACAGAAATGTGTCCATGTAGTCCCCAAGAGCTGAGATGGACTCAAAGGGTCTACCTTTTTATTCTCAGTATCGTTTTAATTAAAATGTTATGTAGGTGACTCTGAGGCCTTGAATAATTGAATGAAACTCTTTCCATGACATAAATAGCATGTTTAATTACAGTAAAATCTCCTCCTACCCTGACTGTTTTTAGAAGCGCTGTTTTTAACATCACTATACTTTTTGGACTCATCTACAGACTTGTGTTACGGCTATCTGACTTTCATATTGCATTGGCCACTGCTTGATTAATATATTCTCTCTTTTGTTTCTGTTGTCATAACTACTCCCCAAAGCACTACAATTGTAAAAAAAAGTATGTTAGGACAACTGTCTTTTCATGGTAAGATAGAGTTTTCCCAGCATAGATTCTACAGTGGATCTATAGTCCTTGTTTGCAAACACACATGTAGCTTTTTAAAATCCTCCATGAATTGCCTCAGGTTTTTTTTTCCTTTTCTTAATGCCCCAAATAATTCAGTCTTATGAACGGACCAAATGTTGACCCTGAATCTTACTACCTCTTGAAATACCCTTTATAGGAAGCACAGACAATGCTTTCTTGAAAATCATATCTATGAAGGTCACCAAGAGTAAGTCCTTCAGCTCTGAGCTCTTTATTTGAAGCAACTCCCACTGTGTTGTAATAATCCTAATGTTGATTAATATCCACCGCATCTGAACGATCACTCCTTCAATACTGCAGAAGCAGCAAGTTTGTCCCATGATAAAAAACCAGATGTAGTTACAGCTTTACAATTTATCATTTTGTTTCAGAATTCCCCTAAGAAAATTGTCACAACTTTTGCTCCCTCCTGTGGGTTTTTTAAAAGTACTACTCGGGTCTTGGGATTTTTCTTTTCCTTTTTTTTTTAAATTCACAATCAATGCAGTATTTTTTTTTCTGTGAACAGTTGCTTTTTAAGAGAAGTAAATTACAGTATGCATTATATAATTAACTAACAATTAATTTAGATTACAAGTGCTGATTCAGAGTACAGTTTATTGGAAAAGTATGGAAAGGCTCCTTCAGGATGATAGGTCTTTGAAACTCAAGCTGGATAATTCAGGTAATATAATTTTTTTTATACAAAACTCCAAACACTCGCTCTTGTTATTAAAAATGAATGTCATACAGTAACACATATATTTTGTGAAATCTGAATGAGTGCCCACTGTCCTACCCTATTGTCTTGCTATACTGTTCTAACTTCAGGTTCCCTCAAAGGCTGCAAGTTTACACACAAGCAAAAGGCACACTTTTGTGAACAGCACAGCGTTCTACAAATAGGAAAACAGAAAAGCAACTACAATCCATTACAGGAGGCTCGAAATAGTGCTGAGTTGCAACAATTTGAATTGCTTTGATGAAAGTGTGCTTTGATTTGAGAAACAGAGCTGGAAAATCCACATCATTTGTTAACCTAAGTCAGAAGAAGCCTTTCATATTAATGAAAGACAAACCACCATCTAAACTTTTCCAATTTATTTCAGATATGCATTGGTCAGTTCAAATATGTAGGGAAGGATTCCATTGCACCTCTTTGAATGCTTTGTCCTTTGTAATGGCAGCTTCCCTTGCTTGCCCTGGTGACAAGATACACCAACTCTTAGTCTTTCTATAGCACATGTTCCATCATTTGAACTGAAGATAGAAGGATTACCCTGATGTCCATATGCAAATAGGGGGAAAGAAACAATCTAGTACAATACTGATCTATCCTATAGGCATTTAGATTCTAGCAGTTATTTTGCCTTTATCTATAATTTCCAAGGATGACTTTGTGACAGTTCCCTGCAGAGCCATTATATTCCCAGAGGAGGCACTCATGCACTGCTGCTTATAGCTGCATGTACAGCTGTGGCAAAGGCTGAGGTAAGCATCATCTGTCTTTACTATACTCCTTCTCCAAGCAAGGTTTAGCTGATGCTTTACTCTCCTGAAAAAGCAGGACAATGGAACTGGCATTGAAATATATTCAGGAACAAATGGTGCCTAATCAACTAAAGTAAGTGGCTTCTCAAAGGTGCCAGTGAAATATTTGATGGTGAAATAGCCAATGAGGTGCAAATTCAAGTCTCAGTTTGTTCCAGGCTATGCTATATAAATAACTCCTAGCTATTCAGATCTGATTTCAGTTTCCTTAGAAGTTGATAAGAAGCAACTTATGATTAGCCAACTGCATTTAGAGGGCTTTGAGAACTAAAACTATTACAATCACTTCTCTTTGGGGAAAAGACATTGATTTAGAATGAATCAAATAGGTTTCCATATGAGTGGCAAACAAAAGCTTTGAGAAGCTGTTTTTTTCTAAATATTAAGCATATAGCTAAACATCTAGGATGCTGTTCTGAGGCACAATACACAAAAGATAAAGGCTGTATCTTTCACAAAAACAATTGGCATAAGCCTGAACTACAATTCCACAAAAGTTCTACAATGCACTTTTACATATTAGAGAAACATCATAACCATAAACAAGTAGAAGGAAAGTTGTGAAAGTAATGTGAATACCATCTTTCCAACCTACCAAGATATGTATTCATTATTATTCTACTTTGCACAGATAACCTTGTCTTTTGATAAGACTTTAGCGACTCCACATGGGCGCACACACATACACACACACACACACACACACAAACAACTTATGAATGGGGGAAGTTTTCTCTTTCAGATTAATCAACTCAATCCTTCCAGATGTAGTTCTAAAAAAAGCTATAAACTTTTGACATTTACATTTGAAGAGCCTTATTGATTTGGGTAGTAGATTATACAGTATATTGCTATGTTATGCTTACTGGTCTAATATGCCAGCAGTGATGCTTTAGTAATAGATCTAAATCAGCAAAACCTTTTTTATTATTATTGAATCTCCCCCCTCCCATCGAACACTCTCTCAGTCTTATTTCTTGATTAGCTGATTCTTTGTCATTTTAAAACAGGATAACCATTTAGAGCTGAATCCAGTCCTTAAGATGCTTTAGAAGCTATATTTTTCCAGAAGCCTGAACCTATTTTTAACCTCAGATTTCAAAGGTAAACATAATAGGAGTATGTACTCTGTATGAGACCACCATTCACAGTATTGCTAAACTCTATGACCTTGATGTTGCTTAACATACTGACAATATAATGACGCTTCTTTCTTCCTAATTTTTCATCGGTTGTTTTTATAATGTGTTGAGCATAATATCACTCTCAGCATTCCAGTTTTTCAAAACCAGTCAAGCTTACCCCATAAATTACAAATGTATATTCACCTTTTGGTTAAAAGGCATTTGGGGAAAGACATCTTTAGGGTTAACTTCAAAACAACTTTCACCAAAATTGGTCACCAAGGAAAAAATCTCACCCATAGGTTTCTTTCCCCCCTCCCCCCATCATTGTGTGGCACAGGAGATGCCGGTGATTGACAATATTGGGTTCCTGGCAAGGTACTCCTGGATTTTGCCTAACAAAGGGTTAAAATCACCCCCTTTACTTTGTGGGGGAGGGGGCAAAAGCGATACAGCAATGAGACTTTTGAGAAGAAACCATAATGACAAACAAGCCGCTTCAAGTCTGTTCTGACTCTAGATGTTACCAAACAAGGCTTCTCGATAATGACAAAAAAATTGAAATATCAGCGGCCCAATTTGAACAATCAAAAAAGCTCCCCTAGCCACAACCTTTTTTTTTTTTCATAATTGTACCTGTTTTTTTTTGTTTCTTAAAGTCATTTAGAGTCCCTTGGGAGTTGGGCGGCATACAAATACAATAAATAAATAAATAAATTTAAGGTAGCTAGAATCAAACTGAATCGCAAAAGCAAGACGTGAATATTAAGTCTTTTTTTTTTTTACTTTATTGATCTAACTTGACATCTGAGCATTAAGTCCAACAAGGCAAAAAAAAGCTAGCTCATTCTATCTAGGGCAATCTACACAAATATGCTCATGAAGCAGGTCAGCAGGAAACCTTCCACCCCGCAAAGTCAACCTGACAAAGTGAATGCTAATTTTAAAACATGCCCGCGTTCTCGCTTGCAAAACCCAGGATGCATCGTCACAAACAGAGAAGAGTCAGCGGCGGCGATTTTTCCCGCATCACTAGCCGTTCAGCCGGCGGCATCAGCGCCAAATATCAGGACCAGCCTTAAAAACTGGCGGCACCTGAGTTTGCCCGCAAAAACTGAGAGCGAGGGCGAAAGGGGGTTGTTATTCGCTCTTTTCGTGCCTTTTTTTTTTTTTGCTAGCGGGTTGGCGGGTCGCTTCCTTTTTTTCTTTTCTTTTTACAAGGGCGGCTGACTGGATCCCAGCTGCCTACGTGATTTACCGCGGAAAATTTCTCCGGCGGCTTTCTATTTTTTTATTTTTATTATTATTTTTTTATTTATTTTAGGGGTCATTCAAAAGCAGGACTTTCTGATTGAGCCCAGCTATCTCTGTGCTGCATGACAGATCCGGGAAGGGGGGGGGGGGAAGAGGACCGATCTGCTCCCCACGAAGGCTTTTTCAGGACGCTTAGATCTCACTTTCTCTCCGGAAAAAGCAAATTTGGCATCGGCGGGATCTTGGCTACTGGAAGAACCGCGCGCAATGGATAGGAAACTTCGGAATGCGGGACCGCCGGCTCCGGAGTCTCCCTGCAGCCTGGCACCTGCCTTTGCCCCGAGACTAAGGAAGCGGGGTTGCGAAGAGGGCTGTGTGAACAAGCCCGGTTGTTCAAGGAGACAGTCTTACCGGGTCGTTTTCTTTGGGCTTCCCTTTCGCCGCTCAGCCGCCGCCGCCGCCGCCGCCAGGAACCGTTAATCCAAAAGGAAGGGATGCAGCGGCGAAAGTCCTTCGCTGCCGGTTCTCGACCATGTGCCCCCCGGCTCCGCTATAGAACTTGCAGGCTTAGGCAAGCCCCTTTGCTTGAGCAAGACTCCCCGACACAGGGGGGTTCCCTTCCGTCCAATCAGAGCACGCCCGAGAGGCCGCGAGAGCCAGTCAGCGGCGAGGGGGCGCTGCTCCTGCCGTGCGATCCCCACCCCTCCTCGCCCAATGGGCTGTTCCCGGTCGAGCGCGGCAGCGGCGGCGGCGGCGGCCGTTCAGCCCGCGCGCGTCTTTCCCTCCTCGCTGAAGAGAAGAGGCGAGCCGACTGCCGCTCTTTGGGCGAAGCGGCTCCGCGTCGCCGCCGGTCAGAGGAAAGCGGGGTGGGGGAAATAAAATAAAAAAACGAGCGCGGAGAGAGATGTTTAGTCCTGCCCTGC
Source organism: Pseudoxyrhopus heterurus (assembly GCA_032468235.1). Taxonomy (NCBI): domain Eukaryota; kingdom Metazoa; phylum Chordata; class Lepidosauria; order Squamata; genus Pseudoxyrhopus; species Pseudoxyrhopus heterurus. Next base: position 22,374 of record JANHJO010002095.1, on the reverse strand, counting down.
TGTGGGAGGGGTAGAGAAAAGCGGATTTTAGATCGAGAAAAGCCTTACCCTTTAGGAAGATCGAGCCCGTCCGGAGTTTCGGAAAGCCCACAGTACAGTATAGCAGCCGCCTCCTCCTCCCCCCCCGCCACGGCTTTCTCTCCCCACCCCCCCAAGGCTTTGCAGTCACAGCACAACCTTTTCCCCCCACGCGAGTGGAAATCGTCCTGCGTCAGCAATTTAGGGACCCTGCTTTTAACAACCTGCCTTTTCTCCGGGTCCAAGGGGTCGACATTCGCCATGTGACAGGCGGGAGTTCTCTAGGTCAGGCGGGAGTTCCTTTTAGCCCAGCTCAGGACGTCGGCGGGACCGTTATGTGGATCATCCCTCAAGAGAGCCCAAAAAAAGAAGTTGAATCTTTTAGGTGGAAGGAGGCTGGCTGTCTCTTCTTCTGCACCCCCCTCCCCACGCGTTATTTTTTTTTTTTTTAGGCATATCAAAAATCGCTGGTGCAGGGTCCTCTTTGCAACCAGTAGCGATTCTTTCTCTCTATTCTCCACCTGCCTCCCGTCCAATTCTAGCCCCTTACCATAACCGCCCATAACCTTTGAGAAGGACGAATTTAGATGAGCATCAAAGGGGAAAGCTAGGCAAGGCTTTTTCCCTTGACATAGGGGCAGGTTTGGCAGCTAATCTAACTCCTGGAAAGGGATTTGCCTTTAGAAGTACATGAAAACTGAAGCTGGGGGTGAGAAGTGTTGTATTTACATGTAGCTTGTCATAGAAAGCAATGATCGATCGGGCTCCCTGGGCAGGAAGAGAAATCATGCCCTAATCAGAAGTTATTTTCTTATAGGTTTGCTCTTTCCGCTTCCCCAGTCTGCCCTAGTTCTACTTTCAAAGAGAACTGTAATTGAACCTTCCCACCCGCCTTTCAATCATTCCATGCTTATCCGCCCAGTTGTAAATACGGAAAAAGGGTTAGGAAACAAACGAGGTAGTGACCCCAGACCTGCTGATCCAGTTATGGATCTGAGGCTTAAAAGCACAATAAGATAAAACAATGTTGTACTATTTTTTCAAAGAAAACCCCCAACAACCTAGATTTAAAAGTCCAAGAAGGTAAAGGGTTGCTATAGGGCAGGGATCCTTCCCAGAGAGTAGAGACAGTCCACGAATAAGACCCAGTCCTTTTTTTCCCTCAGGAACCATCTGCCTCCTCGCTGTACGCAGCAGGAAGATCCAGTAAGGCCTCTTGAAAATGATCAAAATGCAACCAGCTGACCTTAGACTACTGCAAAGCTAACACTTAAGCCATAATCATTAGTTACTCAGAAGTAAATGTCATCTTCTGAGGAAAAAAAATCAATTAAGGACACAGGTCTATCCACACTTACTAGGAACAAAGCTTAATTGGCCATAGAGGGACATATTCTTTCAGCAGCATTCCTATGACTGAATATTCTTTTGGTAATATTTTTATGAATCAATATAAATGTAATAGAAGTATTTGATTATATGCAAGTGCAGCTCTCCATTCTGTGTGCTGCAATATGACCATCTCACTAGATTTAGGGGAATAACACATGCAGCATTATTCCCTAAAATCTTGAATCCCCAGTAGGTTTTCTTATAGAGAGTAAATATTACTTGCACTGTCCTAACAAACATAAGATGGCAGTTAAAATTTTTAAAATCAGGATAAGAAAAGCTAGGAATTTTTTCTGTCTCTAATTTAACCTGAGATTTCTCTCCCTTCAGTTAGCAGCTCCTTTGCAACCCAGTATTTTTACTGGTTCTATCCGTTGCTTACCTTATTAAGTATTTCTTATTTCTAGAATGGAAAGGAAAGGAAAGTGTGAGAGAAGCAGGTTGCAAGTGGGATTAAGGGAGGGAGACTGATTTCAGAAGTAAAGAAAAAAATACATAGTGTTCAACTTAATAAGAAAAACTTCATGTTCTAAAAAAACCTAGAATGAAGTGGAAGGGTCATGTTGACAGGATACTTTTGGAATATCGTGTGTGGGAAGGCTGAGTTGCAAGAGGAGAGCGATGCAGAAGTTTGCAAAAAGACTGTGATAGGAAGCAACTTTGCACGGGCAGATGGACAGAATATATAATGACTGAGTAGACACTGCAGCCAGGGCTACTTCATTCTGTCAGTCAGGTCCTCAAATGTTCCCAGAAAGGAAAGGAAAGCTAAGAAACTTTCGTTGGTGTCATTCAGAACTGGAAAATAATTTTCATTCTTAATTCTGACAGCCTGATTTAACTGTTGCAATGCCATCTCCTTCCCTGAAAATTTCAACTTGCCAAGATTTTCCCCATCTTGGATTGACTGCAAGTGGATATATGCAAGAATTGCTATAGGCCACGGGTGTCAAACTTGTGGCGTCATGTTGCCATCACGTGACATTTCACAACATTTTTTCCCTTCATGGAGTTGGGGTGGGAGTGGCCTCCACATGACACATCTGGGTCACAGGCTGCCAGTTTGATACTCCTGCTCTAGGCCTTCTTCATTTAGGAGAGAGGGGCCTACTGCTATAAAGTGAATTCAATTTCAAACTGAAATTCTTACTGTATATTGGGAAGTATGTTCATATGACTTCAATCAGTGTATGATGTTTTCAGTTATGAGTTAGAGTGCATATTATAATAACTGTGGGAAACAGTCCAAATGAAATATAATAAGGCTAACCTGTCCTCTCATAGCTTCCCACTCAACCATAATTTCTGTCATATTTATTATATTAATAGTTATATGATACGAAGAGACTCCATTGGATCCATACTTCAGGTCTCAGAAAAATAGCCTGGTAATGCAAGATGGAACACCTGGTGAACCTATGAAGCAGCCAAGATTGAATTAGAATCACCTAGATTTCTGTCCACATCATTTCTGTTTGTGAAAGAAGAAAAGGGACCATAAACTGCAGGAATAAAAGATTAACCTATATACTAGAAAGATGCAAGGTACCTTTGAGAGTTATTGGGAACTTCTATGCTAAAGCATTTTGATATTTACTGTATGCAACCATACTTGGAATAAATTTGGAGTATTGCAGTGGAATTCACTAAAATCTCTTACCATCTCTTATTTTATGTTCAATGACACCAGTTATCCTCCTAATTTGGAGTGAGCAATGTGTAGTATGAACAAAGAAATTCAAAATGTAGCAGTTTCAAGTATTCCAAAGTGCTTTTTTTCTTTTTCTTTTTTTTTCAAGAGGCAACTGGACTTTCTGGTTTTTCTTTGAAGATGTTTCTCTTCTCATCCAAGAAGCTTCTTCAGCTCTGACTGGACGGTGGGGAATGAAAGAATTTATATTCCTAGCAGCCAGCTGGTCATTGACATTCTTTG
>JANHJO010002094.1:97950-109126 GCA_032468235.1 Pseudoxyrhopus heterurus | reverse complement strand
AATACTATTTGTAGTCTTTATCACAATTTTCCATTTAAACGATTATTGAATAAAATTGATTTTAAATATCATTTCTCTCTTTATATAAGAAAAAATGATTTTTAACATTCATCTTAATCCAATATGTGTTAGCAAAGTTGATAGCCTCTGGCATATCTATCCATTTAAAACAATTGTTTTAACTATTAGTTAATTCTCTGTATATTTTTTACGTACATCAACAAAATTTAAAACTATCTCTGTCAACTTTGAATTACTCTACTTTAATTTTCAATATTTATATCTATCTTTATCTATATCTTCTTTTAATCCATCCATTCACTTCAATATTATAAACAAAATGTCATTTTGTTGTTTAAACATACATAGTAATAACTGTCTAAATTCAATAAGTTTCTAGTCATTCATTTATTTTAGTATCTTCTATAAACATTTATTAATCTACTGTTTCCCCTTTCTAATTTTATTTCTGCCTTAGTTTACCTACAAACTATTCAAAAGCTTAAATGGCCATTTTCCTTAATCATCATCTCTTCTTCTCCTTAAAGTTTTAATCATTAATCATCTAAGTCTCCTCCCACGCTTCTCATCTTTGTCTTTGTCTCTGCCTCCAATTATGCCTTCTTTATTCAGACTTATCATTTCGCCCACCAAGTCTCACATTGCTGGTTTTCCCATCTGTCTGCCCATATCCCAGTCATTTTAAAGCTGTACAGCTCCAGTCCCTGTCATTTAAGTTGATGATGTGGCCAATCCATCTGTTCCCTCTGTTCTTCTTGTTTACCTTTTATCTTTTCTTCCTTTTCCTCGTTCTGTTACTTGCTTTGCTGATCTAACAGATTCTTTCTCTCCTCTTGGCCATATTCCATTTGCTGCACTAAATCTTCCATTTGCTGTGCTGAATAGTCAATTTGCACCTTCCTCTCTGATGACAGTTTCGCCATGCCATACGTACTCCAGTCTTTGTTCATTATTTTTAAAATATTATTTCCCGTTTCCTCTGCCATTTTATCCCTCAAATCCATTGTTAACAAATCCTGTGCCTCTTGGTCATATTCTGCTTGCTGCGCTAAGTATTCAATTTGTTGTGCTGAATAATTCATTTGCACCTCCTTCTCAAATGTCAATTCCACCATTTCATATGCACTCCAATCTACGATCAATATATTTTGGATATTGTTTCCCATTTCCTTCATTGTCCACCACATCCATCATTCTTTGGAGTGCTGAAGACATATTTTCAAATAGTTCTCTCATCTCCACTGCCATTTTTCAAATCCAATTGCAACCACTTGAAAGGTAAAATAAACAATAAACAATCACACCTCAGTCAAAATTCAAAGCAACAGCCTGGGAGTGCTTTTTCCTCTCAACAAAAGATAGCACTCTCTGTTTGTTGTCCATATAATTCTCTTTTAAGGTATATCTGCCACTTTAATAAAACTTTTAGAGTCTCTTTTCTTAAGATTGTATGTTTCTTAGGGTTGATTTAATAGAAAAAGGAATTGTCTCACCCAGCGACAACCTCCATTCACTCTTCACTTCCTCCTGCACAATCTTGTGTTCCGGCTGATTCCAACTTCAAGGTGGCCATATTGACCGCCGCTTTGCTCCGTCTTCGTCTTAGAGGATTTTCCTGGTCAGGAAGGAGAGATGCGCTCTCCTCGACCTGCCAGGGGGTTTCCCTCTGCTTCACTGCCCCTCCAAGGTGGCTATGGCTCTGTTTGGAGCACTCTGATGGGCAAGCCTGGAGTGGGGCCACGGAGGTCGCAGTCCCTGCATCCAGTAGTGCCAGAAGTCAAACCGGAAGTCAGGATCATTTTTCTTAAAGTCCTCCTATTTTGTTCCTGAGTCATATTATCACTTGCCAGTTTGTATTCTTTGAACAAGCAGGTCCTTTTCCAAATAATTTATTGAATTTAGACAAAGTTACAGCATTTGATGTTAAATAAAAATAAAAAAGTATTTAAAACACTGAGATAATGATTTGGGAAATAACATTATCATATCTTCATGTACTACTGTATTTCAAAAGAGCTGAACCCATCTTACAATGTTTTGGTTCACTCCCCACCTGAAAATCATTTACAGATAAATCTCGATTTATGACCACAATTGAGCCCAACATTTCTGTTGTTAAGTGAAGCATTTGTTAAGTAAGTTTTTCCCCATTTTAGGACTTTTCTTGCCACATTGTTAAGTGAATCACTGCCATTTATAAGTTAGTAACCTGGTTTTAAGTGAATCTGCATTCCCCCTTGACTTTGCTTGTGAGAAGGTCGCAAAAAGGGATCACATGAACCCAGGACACTGCAACCGCCATAAATAGGAACTGGTTGCCAAGCATCTGAATTTAGATCACATGATCATGGTGATGTTGCAAAAACCGTAACTGTGAAAAATGGTCCTAAGCCACATTTTTCAGTGTTGTCATAAATTCAAATGGTCATTACATAAACTGTTGTAAGTCAAGGACTACTTGTATCCAATATGTTTAAATGAAGTTGGTTGACAAACTCCGATATTATGGGATCTCGGAAACAGCATGAGTTCCTAATTCCCCTGGGTACATTTCCATCGGCGACCCTATGAAGTGATCTGTATTGTTCTGACCCAGCCTTCACAGATGCAAGAAACAGACTCCCTGTAAAGAAAAACTCCTCTTTAATTATACATTGGGAATTAACTGCATTCACCAACAGAAAGTCCAGACAAGAGTCCTGCAAGAAGTTAACTGAAACAATAGTCCTTATCAGCTCATTAGGCTAAATGCAAGGCTGTAAGCTCTCAGCTGGGAGGCTGCCAATTAAGTCAGTTCAACCAGAGAAATAGACAAACCTCAGTTCTGGCAAGGTAGTCTTTGTTGCACAGAAGGAGCAAACTTTCCAGAAATGTGAATGGTTTTCTGCAGCAACCAAACCAATCCCCTTTCCTCCTATTTATTCCCCAGCCAAGGAGGGGCCAGTCAGCATCCACATTTGTTTTGCTTCCCAAGCCAGCTCATTGTCCTCCGTTGTTCACCTCTCTTATTTGCTCTGTGCGTATGTGCATCTGGAACAGGCCCCACCTATTCCTCCTCCTCACTCATCTCTGACTCCAAAGGCAGCTGCCTTTTTGGCTGGGAAATGCCAGACAGCCCTGTCTCTGTATCTGACACTGAGCATCCATCAGAGCCTTCCCCAGGCTCCACAACTGGCCCAAGTTCTCTCCCAACTTCCTCATTGTCCAAGTCTGCCACCAGCTCCGCTGGCAGCTGGTGGGCCAAAACATCTATATGGAAATTGCAAAGTTCTTTCTCTCCCTTACAAAATCAGAATAGGTAAACACCTAAGCTGCCTTTATGTGAGCATTGCCAATGTCAGATTATTATTTCTTTCTCTTTTTTTTAAAGTAGCTGCGACTGGGACTGAAACCTTCAGAAGTCTCTCTTTCTCTCTTTTTTTTAACTAGGGAGGGGAAGAACAGCTCAAAGAAAAGTAATGATCAAGGTCACCATTCCCTTTGACAGCAAAACAGCAATAATGATATGGGCTATTGGAAACTTCAAACATTTTATCAAGCAGGGAAAATGGAATTACTGAAGAACAAGTACATCATTACCCACAGCAAATATCAAGAGGCTTGCTAGGAAATTGCTGGACGGGCATATTTTGAACAACAAATACTTCACTCTTACAACCCAATAGACATGTATGAAAGGTGAGATCAATCATACAGAGCCAAGTGCAACTATTACCTTCAAAAGCAGCTATCATTTTTTCCCCCATGCAGCCTTTTCACATGTTCATATTTACTAATCAACCAACTACTAGGCCCAACACCTCTAAAGTGGTATTATTAGTGTACTCCAGAGGCAGAATTGTCAAGGCTAACATAGCAATGTATAAAACATATGGTGTCGCATGGAAGGTAAATTGCAAATAGAAATACTAATGAGAAAGTGGAGAGACACTATGCAATGACCAGCATCCTATTTAGATAGAAGCTGAGGAAAATTGAACACTTATCAAGAAACTAATGAATTGGAATTCATTTTGTCTGCCAGCAGGACACATCTTTAAATTGGAGATTGACTGATCCGAAAGCTGTCTCTGCCTCTCTCTGCTGAAACAGTGTGAGCACCATAAAAATGTAGACTATTTATCCAAAATATGGTCATTTTTCTACCACTGGCTGTTTCTGAATAACCTCTGTAACTGGTTTGACATGAACACCGTAATGCGGATGAAGCTGGTCCCAAAAATGGACAGCTACCTCATCTGGGACTCAGCAGGTGGTGTAATCTGGTTGAACCTGATGTAGGTTTAGAACTAAGGAGTCTGTCATTCTCCTGTTGGAGCCTGAATTTGCGGAGGAGGATGAGCCGGAGCTGGAGCTGACGGATATCAAGGGGGTGGCTTCATTGGCTTTGGAGGAATGTAAAGAGGAGCAGGCCGAGGAAGCCCAGGGCCCCTCGGGATTGGGACAGCTTGTTATCAGGGAGGAATAGGGGCAGGATGATCAAGAGAGGGCAAGCAGTGGAAATGAGAAGCAACAGAGCTCAGGCAATGAGCAAGGACTGTCCCTCCTGATCTCTGAGCACAGAGAGTGGAGAGAAGGTGGGAAGAGTGCAGGCTGACCCAACAACTCAGGAGGAGAGTGCCCCGCCCGTCTTCACAAGGCACACTTGGGGACTGAGATTTAAAGAGATGCTGTGGGGAGGGGCGTTTGTTGGGAACAAATGCTGAATTTGTACAGTTTGGTGTGACAGTACAGACATTTGGAGTTTGCAGGACTGCTTGCTTCTTTCTTACTTTGTGGATTCACTGTTTGTTCCTTGTTTCATGGACCCATTTCCCTGTTCCTTTGTTTTGCTGGACTAGGTGCAGCCAGAGGCTGCCGTGTGTGTGTGTGTGTGTGTGCTTTGCTCTGGGACTTGCCAAGAATGTGGAGTGTTTTGGGGGGGAAATTTGGAGCATTAATGGGGAGTTTGAACTCTCAGTTGGCTGTGTGATCTTCATGCCTTGTCCCAGGTCATCACAGAGTTTTGGATTTAATGGAAAAATTTTAGAGAACTGATACCAAATAGCAGAGCTGGAAACTAGATTGGGAAACATGTCCAGTTTTAGGCTCCATGAGAGATAATTCACCTCATTAAGATGAACCAAAGAAAATCCTCCTCTCATTCCTGTAACTGATAGCATCGAAATGTTTCCTGCTTGAGCAGGAGGTTGGACTAGAAGACCTCCAAGGTCCCATCTAATTCTGTTATTCTGTGGTAGCTCCCTTGGATGACTCCTCTGACTCTTCCGCAGAGGCCGGCTCGAGGGAGGATGAATTCATTCCTGGCACATCAAGAACAGGGTTAATTAATGACTCTGAACTGCTGACTGAAAGAGATTTATGGGGGACTTTGGCTGAGGATAGTTTGCAGGTCAGAGAAAAGGAGGAGCTGCCTTCCATGGTGGATCCGAGAGCATGCAGGTCAGAGAAAAGACAAGAGCAAAAGAGATCTGCCAGATTACTTGGGAGAAGATCTCACACATCTTGATGGGCTGCACTGGAAAACTATCTATCACAGCAGACAGAGGGAGGCATTGCTGGGAACAACATGTTTGGTTTATGGCTGGCTGTTTGTTCATGCTTCCTGCTTGACTTGCTGCTTTGGTGACTCTGAACTTCTTTTGCCAAGTGAACTCTTGTGGATATACTTTCAGTTTTGCCTGGTGGCTTTAAGTTTGTTTGGTGGACTTAACTTGTTAGAGCAACTTTCTATTGTTTTATGGACTATTGGACTTGTGGACTAACCTTGGTCTGCTTGTGGCTGGCTTCATTTGGTTCAGTTCTGAGGCTGGATGAAGGGAGTTGCTAGGGAACATAAATAAACTCTCTAAAACCCACCTACGTGTGTGTGTGTGTGTGTGTGTGTGTGTGAAAGTGAGTGAGTGAGTGGGGTAGCACATATTCTGTTAAATTGCGAGGTTACAAGGTATTAGTAGGAATCAAAACTTTACATCAGCAAAGGGAAAAAAATAAGAAATGGCTGTAAGCCTCTGACAAAAAAAGAACTTAATTTCCCCTTGCTTTTTTAACTATGAAAAGAAATTATTCTTTAATATTAGAGACCAATAATGGAAATATTATTATCATACTCAGAATTATGCTAGTTCTGAGCAGTTTAGAAACTCGAGATAATGAATGGTAATTCAACTAGAAATCATTTCTGAATGAGCCTTTTAGTGTGCCGATTTCCCTGACTTACTATCAAGAGTCACTAAGGGATCTTTACTCTGAATGTTTGCACTATTCCTTTCCTTTTTCACCTCTTAATCTCCTCTTCCCCAACCATAAATAAAAGTTAACATCTAAAGTCTTCCATCTAGATAGCCTTGGAACTAGGAAGCAATTCAATTAGATCTATATGGTTTTTATTTTTATTTAGTTTTTCACATTTTTGAACCACCCATCTCCTCCAGAGAGGGACTGTGAGCAGTGTGCAATGAAATATTTGTATATAAAAATTAAAAATTTAGAAGGAGGAAAGGATGATTAAACATATTAATATTAGTTAAAAATGTGAAGAGATGGCTCCCAGAGCATCAGCCAACCCTATAACCACATATTCCTCTGGGCCCCACACCTGAGATTGGAGAGGCATATTTTGAATTTTTTTCAGAAGGCCAAGATGATGGTTGTTCTATTTCTATTTGCAGGTCTTTCTATTTTGTTATCTTCTACAGTTTTTTCTCTTCCATTCTGCTGTCTCCAGATACTGCTATGTCCACTATCCAAAATTTTGTCTTTCTTATTGATAGCTGTTAAGTCTGGCAGGAGCTTGTCTGTTTCAACTATAATGTCCCACCGTACTTTAATTTATCCCTTTTCTATTATTCTTGTCTATTTTATTTCAGGCAAATGGCTGTCCAGTCTCTTCTTAAAGACCTCCAGTGATGCAACTGTTAAATAAATTGTTCACATGTGCTAGCCATGGCATTACACTAACCACTAGGTGGGAGCATCTAGCATCCAGATGTTCCTGCCTTTACTACCTACAGGAAGGGGAAGGGTTCCACCTGTGTATAAAAAGCCCTCCCACATGTGCTTCATTGCTTTCTGTACCATGCTTTGATTAGGAGCAGATATGCCTATTGTACATCTACCTATAGAAGTATCACAGTAAGCCATTTATTTCTTTTACTTTACTTTATTTTAATAAATACAGTTGTCATTCAAAGCATCTGCTTCAGCATCTTCTTTGATTAGGAGCTATCACAATGATCCATCGGGCAAAAACCTCCACAGGAACATCCACAACTTCTGAAGGAAAGGTATTCTACTGGTTGATTGTTCGGTTAGGAAATATCTCCTTAATTCTAGGTTGGTTGTCTCCTTGATTAGTTTCCATCCATTGTTTCTTGTCTTCTTTTCAGGTGCTTTAGAAAGTAGGTTGACCATCTTTGTAGTAGCCCCTCAAATATTGGAACACTTTTGATATGTCTCCTCTAATCCTTCTTTTCACTAGACTAGACCTACCTAATTCCTGCATTTGTTCTTCATATGTTTTAGCCCCCAGTCCCCTAATCATCCTTGTTGCTCTTTTCAATGAGTTGAATTATAGTTAGTTCATATAGGCCTTCTCCATAAGAGATGTAAATAGATATCTATGTGATTTCAGAAAATGAATTTACACTGGGAAGAAAGGGGGGGGGAGAAATATTTATGGCATGCCTATTATTGACTACCATCAACAATACATCTTTGTTTTTATTTTATTTTTCTCCTGGAAATGAATCTGCTCTTGAGAAGTGTCAAAAGAACATAATGGGGCATCTGTTCTTAAAACAAAATCAGCAGTGATGTCATTATGGCCTTGATCTCAAAGTTAAATGGAACTTCACAGTTTACACATATGGCATATTTGACTATGTCAGGAGCTTTTTTTTCAGTATTGGTGGTACCTCAGGGGGTGATTGAATTTTCACTTCCTTTTGTAATTTTTTTTTCTTAACTGCAGAATGCATATTTTGTATGGCAGTCCAAAACAATTGCAAACAAAATTCTTACAATACAAAAAGGCAATTTAAGATATTTTTTACCCTCTCGTGGTTCTGGAAGAGAATAAGAACAGTTGTCCCAAAGGTGCTTTTTCGAGAGGCAACTGGACATTGTTTTTTCCTTGAAGTCGCTTCGCTTCTCATCCAAGAAGCTTCTTCAATTTCTATTGAATGGTAGAGAATGGAAGGATTTATATTCCTTGCAGCCATCTGGTCGTTACCAAAGGAAAAACAAAGAAAGTCCTGTTGTCTTTTGAAAAGGCACCATGACCTGGATGACTGAAAATCTCCATAGACATTAAGAATGGTTATCTTTCCTTTTTAGAGGAAAAGTTTTAAACTTCCTTAGTAGACATTTTAGTGAAGATGTAAGATGGATTCCCTCTTGGGACAAACTATAGCATAGATATTTTACAAAATCTGATACGCTGCATTCTCAGAAAACAGATTATAAATTTTTAATCGGGCAGAACTAGCATGAATTTGTTGGTTTATTAATTTATTTAATGTATGATTGAATGAATCACAGCAGTTCTGCACAACCATAACTTAACTCAATAATCCATCAGTTTGATGCTGCTAGACCTTTCCCACTCCTATATTAAAACTATTAAGTTTCTTTCCCCTAATTGATGAATGTGGAGTGTTCAGTTCCAAGCCAGGAGAAAGGCACTGGAGACAAAATGGAGGCTAGAGGCTGATTGGATAGAGGGTTCATTTATTGATGAACAGAACCACATGTTTGTAGTTGTGGTGCTTTGCAGTTGAACTTCCTGTTCCTGTACAAGAACATGTGCAAGAACATGTATTCTATTGGCTGTTGTAGGGGTCATAGCTGTCTCTGTAGGTTGTCTGAGCTAAGTTTGGTTGAAGTTTGGAGGATGATGCAATGTCCTTAGGAGATTGTGCAATGTGGTGAGTTCTGCTGCTAGATGGTAGTGGGTTAATCATATTATGTCCTGAGGGGTCATGTCTTAATCCCTTCATCCTGGAGCTGAAGGTCTTTTGTTTTGTAGATAGGCTGGCCCAGTTTTTCTCAATGGGCACAAAATATCTGCTGGGTGGGGGAGGGAGCTGAGTCTCTGAGTTTCTGTCTCCCTTAAGATTTTTATTTCTCTTTTAGGGGAAATATTTTATCCTTTTAATACCGGTATTCCTCAAAATATTTTATTCTTCTAGGAGAAGGGTGGATGCTAACTTCCTAGAAGCTGAAATAAAGTGAATCAATAAAATCAAATAATAAAACATATGTCCCTAGTGTGGGATAAGATGATAAGGAAACCACACAGGCTCTTAGATAAAGCTTGCTCAGAATAAACATTAGCATAAGAGGTAGGCAGAGATATTTTAGTAATTGTTCTAGTTTGTCTACTTTCACCCACACAATTGTATTTCCTGCTTAGATAAACCAGGTAAAGTATAAACACGTGCTAAAAAAAAATCACTCTGGGTTTTTCCAGCTTTTTTCTTTGTCCAGGCCTGAATAAACATGTGATTCAGAAAAAAAAATGAACTTTGTCTCTTTGTTCATGCCGAGTGAGACCTAGTCTACCTGCATAATAGATCTTTGAATAGTTTCAAGTCTTGATAAGCAAATAGTTGTCCTGTTGTCTAGCTTTATAGTACTCACAGGGGATTTTAAGGATTAAGGAAAGTCTCTTGAGGTTAAGGCAAAGAGGACACAACAGAGAGAGTCTGTCAAGATTGTAATGGGAAACTGACCCTTGAATATCTATGGAGATTCTCAGTCATCCAGGTCATGGTTGTCCCAAATGTGGTTTTTCAAAAAAGCAGCTGGACTTTGTTTTTCCTTGAAGACATTTTGCTTCTCATCCAAGAATCTTCTTCAGTTCTGACTGAATGATGGCAGATGGAAGGATTTATAATCCTTGTAGTCATCTGATTGTTAGATGCTAATGATTGAACAGCCTTCTCTCAACAGAGAGGAAGGGATATGATACCACATATCTCCTACAACACACTCCTTTCAGCAGATCCAAAAAGGTTCCCCACCCGTTTGCACTGTTCAAATGACTTTGAGGGCACAGATAAACCTCCAAATGGCCTCAATACTCTCAGAAAGAGTGCTAAAGCCCAGATGATTATAAGGAATATAAATCCTCCCATCCCCGCCATTCAGTCAGAACAGAAGAAGCTTCTTGGATGAGAAGCAAAATGTCTTCAAGGAAAAACAAAGGAAGTCCAGTTGCCTCTTGAAAAAGCACCTTTAGGATGACCATTGAATAGTTTCAAATGAGGTTGCCAGCTGGTTTTCTTTCACATTCAAAGAATTCTAAAAGTTATTCTTTCTACAGCATATCAAAACTGTGTTTCCCCTTGGAGATACCCTCCAAATATTCAAAGCTCCACAAACAGTTTTGTCTCCTAATATGGTCCCTGGTTGGAATTCTGGGAATTGTAGATTGCAATCCATCTAGGCTGAAGAGGTTTATTTTAAAATCAATTGAAACCCCTAACAGATATTAACTGTTCAGCTTCACCATCTCTAGAGGAGCTATCTAGATTGCAAAATTGTTGTTTTCTAAATCTTTCAAAGACCTACAACTCTGTCTCCCCATCTCCACCTCGCTTCCTCTCTTAGTGGCACTTTACTAGGAAAAAAAAAAGAACATTTCAAAAATATGCCAGGTTGATTGTATGGATATCACCTTAAAAGGGTAAGGAAACATCTCAAGGTCAGACTTAAGGTTTCAGTAATATTGGAGGTTTTTTCCCCCCCCAAAGTTTTCTCAGTTGAACAGCTGAATTCCCAAATGTCACAGTCTTGTTTGAGATTGAAAGAGAGCACAAGAGGTTATTTTTATATATATAGTGTGCAATCTTGTAGGGATCCACAGTTGAGGCTGGTTTATTGCATTATCATTCTACCCATGATGTCATTTCTTCTACAGTGGCATTTTGCACTAGTATTTGGCTTCAGTATCCTAGATGAATTTGGATCCTTCCCTTTCCCTTTCCCTCTCCCTCTCTCTGTGTCCTCACAGTCATTTATGAAGGTTAATTGCTTAAGATTTGTTTTATATATATATAATAAATCCTTTGCTTTCCAATATACCGTATATACTCGAGTATAAGCCGAGTTTTTCAGCCCTCAAAAAGGGCTGAAAAAACCACCCTCGGCT
>JANHJO010002094.1:27284-37304 GCA_032468235.1 Pseudoxyrhopus heterurus | reverse complement strand
GAGGAGAGGAGAGGAGAGGAGAGGAGAGGAGAGGAGAGGAGAGGAGAGGAGAGGAGAGGAGAGGAGAGGAGAGGAGCATTTGCATTGATATGATTACTATTCCACTTTCCATCAGTAGCTAGTTATATGTGAGATTTAAACACAAGTAAACTTTAATGCATGTTTTAAAATAATATTGAGGGGGGCGGAAGGAGTTTTCATGATCAGACACAGCTCAGTGTTTACTGTAACTTGATAGCTGAATTTTCCTTGCCTTCCTCTAAAAATAAAGAGATAATAATATCACAATAATGGGGCAAAATTCGGCAAAACACTCTTTTTTTGCCCAGTCCCAACCACCATAATAATAAAGGAGAGTTGGAAGACCTTGGTCCAGAATAAATGCTGTGAAATAAATTTTATTTATTGACTAAGGAGGAGGAGAGGAAGGCAAAAGGAAAGATTGCTTCCAAAGATTGCATTGTATTTCTACTTAAAAGGAAGGTGTGAAATGACTCTCCAGTCAAGAATAATTTGAAAAGTGAATAGCTATAAAATGTGACTATTAAATGCTATGAAATTTTAACTCATCTGTCACTCCCTTTTTGGCCTGCTCTTGTCAGATCAAGTGGAGGCCGTAAGTCAGTCTCTCTCTCCCTCTCTCCCTCCCCCCCTCCTCTCTCTCTCTCTCATAATGGAAGGAATTTTATTCAGTCATTTTCTCCTTGCTGATTCATCTTACATTTTGTGTGCAATTTACATCCATATGGAGAGAAATTATATTTTTTTATGGGAATTGTCTCTCTGCAAATGATCGTAGCATTTATAACCTAGATGATGGGAAATTCCAAGGAAGAGTGGGGTACTTATCTCTGATAAATAATTGAATAGTTTTGGAGGCTATTTCTCAAAAAACGTTAATGCTTTGGGATCAGAGGTAATAGTGCAAAAGAGCAACGTTTGGATAGAACCATTTGTTCTGTCTTTTCAAAATGATTGCTTGGGACCCACTTGGGTAAATTCAACATGTAGCTGGGCAGTATAGTTCAATCCAACTGTCTGATCTCTAGCCCTCATGGCAGTGATTAAGACCTGATGTTGATTCTTGCCCAACCAACTTACCCATAAACATTCATCCTAACTCTGAAAACTTGTAGTGAGAATACTATCTTGTTGTCGGAGTGGGAAAACAATCCTTTATTTAGCTAATAAACAATGGTAGTTTTAAGGACATACACATTGCCAAACAACACTTCATCAGATGGCTGATGATAGCTGGCTGTTATGGCACATCCCACGTGGCTAAGAAACAAATTGAGATAAACAGTTGGGCAATTTAGAAGGAGACACCAAAAAGACAGGAGTTGCTTTGCAGATTATTGTAGAAAAACAGCCAGCTGGAAAGGGATGGGAAGGCATGTTAAGTATGTTCTATTTGCATTTTGGCAAAATGACGCTAATAGATTAATCCTGTCTATTTCTTTGCTGGGAATGACTCACCCCCCCCCCATACCAGCCTTTCAGAAATGGATTTGTGCTTCTGTCCTCCCAAGGAAAACATTTTTGAAAGATTGTTTGGTAGCTTTAGTGAGAATGACAAGCAGCCAATAAATATCATACATGTAGGAGCATGACCTCAGGTTAGTCTATTCATCAATAATTGAATTTATTCATGATCCAGAAGGTGTTGGTGTACTAAGGAGTAGCTGATAGAGGAGAATATTTGTAGCTGTTGAAATGAGGGGTCCTCGATGCTCTCTGATCTTGGTTGCTTTCTTGCAGATGTTTCATGACCCAGCTAGATAACATCATCAGTACTACTAGGGAGTGGGAATTGCTCTCATTTATATTCTAATTGCTTGCTCTGTGAGTGTTGGGAGAAGTGGTCTTGATGGTTCTTTGATTAGACTCTTTATTGTTCACTTGTTTGCCAGTTCCTTGATAGGGATATTGTTGCTTCTTAGTTGTTGATCTAATATTAATCTTGTTAATTTCTGCTCATCTGGGTGTTGATTGCTGGTGGAGAGATGTTTTGGTCTTTTTATTATCTTTTCAGCCTATTGATTGTTTCTTTTAAAAGGTATGTAGATGTTGTGTATGTCTATGTGCCTGTTGATGGCCAAATTGTCAGACTGTCAGGTTTCCAGGAATAACATTTTTGGTTTTGACTTGGTCTCGGATGGCCCCGGTTTCTCAATTGAAACTGTGATTAAGTCTGTCCATGTGTTGTGAAATTAAAGCATTTTCATATCTTCTGATTGTTAGTTGGATGAATGTGCTCTGCTAATCTTCTGCCTGTCTGGCAATCTTTCTGCTATTTTCCAGCAGAATTTCTGTTACAAAAGTCTTGCTTTTATACATTCGTTTCTGCATAGGAAAAAGCCTGAGAATGTTAGGTGGCTAAACCTATCCCTTATATGATAATCTGAGAACAGCCAGTTACAGCAGTATAAATAATCAAACCATTAAAAAAAAAAACCTGAAACTGCTTTGAGTTGCTTCTGGTTAGCAATAAAATTTACAGGGTTTTTTTATCTTCTAGAAGTAAATTCCCATATTTATGAACCTGGACAATGATCTATAGTTCACTTCTTCACTGTAACTTCAACAGCATTCATTGTAACCTGGTGAGGTTGCTGCTACAGTGTGCTTCTTTCACCTTTTTAACAAAAATGTAATTAAATCCAGGATGGGAAGAGGGAATGAAAGGAAACACAATCACACTATACTTTGAATTTGTGATACTGTCTCCCTTAGTACAACAGCCATATGACCAAGTGAGGTTGCAAAACAATGGCATTCTGGGCAGGTGAAGATTTTGTCTTCCAATTGTCAAAAAGCTTTAGGATTAATGTTGCTAATGCAGAATTTTCCATCTTGTCATCATGTTCAAGCTTGTCAAGATCTTTTTGGATGTTGAGCTTGTCTTCCAGGGTGCCGGCTATTCCTGCTAGGTTAATGTCATCAGTAAATTTGATGAGTTTCCCACTCCTCCTCCTCTTTTGGACTTTAGAAGAATTTTAAAGTGATTAAGGGGCCAAATGGCTAAGGATAAAGTCTTCTTGTTCCAACTGGGCAAAGGAACTCTCTTTGTCCTTTAAATTCACCCTAATTTATTTTTTAAAGGTTAAAAAAATAAAATCTAAATATTTTAGACCTGCTTACTCAAGAGACTTCAAATGATGTCTTAGGGTTCACATGAGGATTAACAGATGTGACCTTTTCACACCTCTGTTGCAGGAATGTGTTTAACTTCTAATGTCAGTGTTTGAATAATATATTTTACTTTGTCCAAAATTCTGTGCTTTCATCAGATATCGAGGTACTTTAAGATACCCTCTTGTCTTTAGCTTGGCATCTTTCATCATGAAGACACATATTTTTTTCCCTCGTCCTCATCTTCTGAAACTCCCAAAACTTAGCTTATGAGGTTTGAAGTCAAGTTCAAACAGATTGTTACTGCTTCCAAGGAGAATATTTTTTCTTATTTTATCTTAAAAAAAAAAAGATTTTGAAAATATTGTCCTGTGATATTTCCCATGTGGATCTGTTGATTTTGATACAGAAGGCCAAGATTCAAAATTCTGAGAAATGAAGGACTTTAAAAAGAAAAAACTCAGGAGTCTCAGGTATTAGTTAAAGCGCTATTAAATAAGAACAAAGCTCTCCAAAGCTCCCAGGAGGGGAACTTTTATTGACTAAACCGTGAATTCACAAACAAGCAGCTTGCTGGCTCAGGTATGATTTGTACAAACTGTCCCTAGATGCAAAGCATTTTTTCCCCAAAATACGGTAGCTGAAATGCAACCCAGACAGCTTTAAAACCCAGATTTCTCATTGCAAGAGCATTGCTTTGAGATGCAGGAATCAGCAAAACCAGGAGCCCAGCAGATGTGGCTAACCAGACTACAGTGGATCAGTCAACACCTTATAGAGAAGAAACAATGTCATTGCAGACACAACTATGAGACAACTGAAAGAAGAGAATAAAAATGTAACTTGGATAAAGGAAATGCATGAGAATATTTTTTTTAAAAAAAACTCCTTTTGAGTAAATTATACGTTATAACGTATCCTTTTTCAGAGGTAATAGTGGATGCCCATCGCTTCCATATCTTAAAAGTCACACCCTCAACACAAAAATTCATAGATATTAAAAAAATATAATAGAGAAGGTTGCATATTAAGAAAAAAAGTTATGTTTAAAAAGATTTCCTACAATAAACAGTTGTTTAGTCAAACATGTGCGTCTTTAAAATAAATGTGTTAAAGAAAATAGCACACAACAGTAGCTAAGATTGTTTGAGCCATTTCTTAAAGTCTGAGACAGAAAGAGAAGAATGGGAGATGGGGAAGGAAAGGGAGAACGGGGATGGAACAGAGTAATGCACACAAACTGAAACAGCTGAATTTACAGTAGTTGAACATTGCATGATGTGACACCAGACGATTGACACAGTCCAATTGCTTCTTTATCACAGCAGTGACTTTTTTTTAAAAGCAAAGAAGAATACAGAGGAAAAGAACATATTTTATTGGAAGGCATCACTTCCTTCCCCTGCAAAGTCTCCAACAACTCATTGGATTCTGCACCTCATTGCCTTGTACCCTTCCAGAAACAATATTTCATACTTTGAAGCTCTAAATGGCTTGCCTCACGATGATGGTTACCTTTAGTATATAGAGAACCACTTTGGTCTAGTGGTTAAGGCACCAGGCTAGAAAGTCTGAGACCATGAGTTCTAGTCTTTCTTTAGCTATGAAAGCAAGCTGGGTGACTTTGGGACAATAACCTGTGACTTCTAGTTCCTTCTTAGACATGATAGCCAGCTGGTTGACTATGGGCCAATCACCAGGAAACTGTGAGTACTAGTTTTGTCTTAGCCGTGAAAGCCAGTTGGGTGACTATTAGGCCAATCACCAGCAGACAGTAAGTTCTTGTCCCACCTTAGCCATGAAAGCCATCTGGGTGACTTTGGGACAATCACCAGGAGACTGTGAGTTCTAGTTCCTTCTTAGCCATGAAAGCCATCTGGGTGGCTTTAGGTCAGTCACTCTCTCTCATCCCATCTCACTTCATAGGATTGTTGTTGCAGGAAAATAAGAGGAGAAAAGGAGCATTGTGCATCTTCGCCATCTTGAGTTATTTGTAAAAATAATAAAGGTGGGATATAAATAAATAAATAAAATAAAAATAAACATCCTTTGAACATCTGCAGCTTCCCCGCCCTCCCCGACCAAAATGAAATAGGTGATAAAGATCACAGCTCTCAGGAGCAAATAAAGGAGAATGTTCAGGGTTGAAATGAGGGATCCTTTTTGCTCTCTGAGCTTGGTGGTTTTCTTGCAGACGTCAGCTTGCAAGAAAACAACCAAGCTCAAAGAGCACCCTGGACCCAACTTAGGAACAAACCTCCCCCCCCAAATGAAATCCAAGTGTATGGCTTTTCCGCCTATGATGGTTTGCAAGATCTTGACCCAGTGCATCAGTATAAAACATTATAGTTGCTAGACTTCCTTTATTCATTCAGTGTGATTGCTACTTGTTATTATTTTACTTTTCGAGCAATTTATTTTGAATACATAGAGGGGGTTTGGATGTCAGTTGTTTGAAGTTTGCTTATTAAAAATAGGACCATGATACTAAAAATAAGTAGCTTTTCTCACAAAAAAGGAAAGGTCTCCTTCATGTTGAGTGCATTTCTATATAAAACCAAATATATACACTTCTGTTGTAAGGTTCAGAAATGCACAAACCTGAGTTGCTGCTTTATTATTTCTTTTATTAAGAAAGGAGAATGTCCCTGAAAATAAATAAACAACCTTGAAAACCTGAAAACATTTGAGGTTAAATTTACATTTCAACGCAGCATGAAAAGAAAGACGTTCTAATTTCTATTTGATCTGAAATGGGTTGGTTAATGGACAATGGTAATGTATTTTTAATTTGGAAAAAAAAAATCTTGATGGCATTTGAAAATGAACTGTCTGGTAAAATGGGCTGATGAATATGAAGGCAAAGTTCACACATTAGAAAACTTAATAATGAAATGCAAAAAATAATAATAATGAAGTCTCGGCAATGTTGACAATGTGGTGAAATGGAAAAGATGTAATAATTTTCCTATAATTGGCATCTCAATGGGGAAGATGGCTTGCATGTGTGACATTCATTTTCAAATTTCATAGACTCTTTGGGGCATGTGAATTTTAATTTTTAAAATTAATTAGAAAGTCTATATGTAGAAATGATGTAGAGCAGGGATGTCCAACTTTGTTGTCCAAAAGACTTATGGACTTCAACTCCCAGAATTCCCTAGCCAGCCATGCTGGTTGAGAAATTCTGGGAGTTGAACTCCACAAGCCTTAAAGATGCCAAGGCTGGAGCCAGGAGTGGGTTTCTACCAGTTCACACCTATTCGTGAGAACCGGTTGTTATCTTCCTAAGCAGTTCGGAGAACCGTTTGTTGGAAGAAATCTCTTTTTTTTTCCACGTTACAGGGCTAATCCTGTAAGGAAGGCAGGAAGGAAACATTCTGGTGTTGTTTCAAGCCTAATCTTTATTGCCCTGCTTACAGAAACTGCCTCTCCTATTACATTCTTGGCAGTATGCCTAGACTTACTGTCTCCTTCTCCCAGAGGGTTTTTTTCTTTGCTGCGGCTTGACTTTTTTAAAGGGGAAGGGTTGTTTAAAGCTTTTTACACTGCTTTGTTGGGAGGAAATACTCCCCTGTTGGAGTTCTTCCAGCGGGATGCAACAATCAGCACTTTGAAGAAATAATTGAATAATGAAGCAGAACTGCCAGAAAGAAGCTTTTAATGATAAGGAACCAAGATGAGTGACATTCAGCAACACTTCTTGGCTAGCTAGAAGGATTGACATTCAAATGTGAGTTTACATACCCTTTCTGAATTTTGGTCTAAAGCTGTTTTTTTGGTGAAGTTTAATTCTGTTCTAGTTAGCAATAAAAGGAAATCAGGCTGCCAAAAAACATAGTGGCTGGACACCATCAAAGCAGACATCAGCCAGAGCATAGAAAATGTCAAAGAAGTAGTGCAGGATCAGAAGATGTGGAGAGCCTGGCCCATAGAACTGACAAGAGTCAGACACAACTGAATGGATAATATAATCAACATCATCAATGCAAGTTCTGCCTATTAGGTGCTACCTAGCAATTGATGTAAAAAGAAAAAGGGATTGCATTGTGACATCATCATGCCACTAGCATTAATTTGAGCTCCCTTTTCTCCTTTCAATGTGGATGAAAGGATAACCTTAATTTAGCCCACTGAAAATAGTCCCAGTTTAAACATTTATGCTTATTCCAGTGTAAATAAATGGTTGAAAGCCAGCCACAGAGCACTTGATCAGAACAACTCAGAGTTTGTTCTCAAATTGACTGGGAAAAGGAAATTGAAATTGTTACAAAACTCTCTGATTAATGACAGATTAAGTCCTAATAGAAGGACACTAGATTAAAGATACCAGAATGAGTCTTAATTAAAGGACATCAAACTGGGAAAAAATACCTGACCTTGTCCACACTATTCTTCGCTTTTTCATATTTTTTTACTCATTTCATGACATTGAAAATGCTTTTCCCTCATCACCTGACTTGTATTAAAACAGTGAATCTAGCAGACATTTGCCTTAAAAATGTCACCATACTAATAATTCATCTCCAAAATACCTGTTTTTTCAGGACTGTGTATTCCATTAGGAATTCTGTTTGCTTTGAGATAATAGCCATCACTTGTCAGGATTTCATACTCTTCACTAGGGTATCCCCAATACTGAATTATTTCACTCTGCAAAAAAAATAAATCAACAATGCCTTGAAAAAGCTAAATAGTGTTCAGGAGCATTACTACTCTAACCATTCATAATATGACAAATATTTTTTTAAATAACTGGTTACTATCTAAATCTTTTCTGTTTTTTTACTAGATGAAGCTGCTCCTTTTTCCCTGCCCCATCCTTTCCCACTACGTACAAAACTCCTTTCCCACTACATATAAAACAAATTAATGTTTTTTCAAACTTGGCAACTTTTAGGTGTATGAACCTTCCCCTGCTGGCCGGAGAATTCTGGGAGCCACATATCTTAAATAGCGGTATAATTTTTCCCTTTGTGCACAGTGGGATGTCCCTGAACTAGAAGTTAATGCCAAGCCAGTTACATATTTCCTATACTCTAAAGTAGTCGTGCCCTGCCTATCCAAACAGAATGTGTTTGGATAGACAGGGCAGAGAATTCTGTTTTCACAGAATTGTGAAAGCAACACAATTTGCAGTGGGTGTTTCAGTAACATTGCCATAATGATGATATGGTCAGTATGAGTTACTTAATCAAGTGGCATGGTGACCTAACGGAGAAGACACTCACTTCCCCACTCAGAAGATTGAGAGTTCAATCCTAGTAGTAGCAGATGTTTAGAAACAATATTTGCTGTGAACTCCGTGTGGTGTCAGGAAGAGCATTCAGATAATAAACTCTCAGTTCCACCCAGTTGTCCTGACTCTACCCTGAATAAGGGATTACATTCATATCGTGAGGAGACTATAACATGCCAATTAACTGAGTTTAAATGGTTTCAAAAGCAATAATATATTAGATGCAAAGTATCATTAATTATGCATCTTACAAAAGAGCCAGTTCGGTGCAGTGTTTAAGGTGTGTGAGTGCCTTAAAAAGGAGGGTTTTTTTTTAGTGTGAGTTACTCAATTAATCTGAAAGTTGAATATTTTCAAAACTGCCTCCCAGAATAACCAAAAAAGTTGGGAACTTCAGTCAATTAAACCCTTTTTCTTGAGAATCTGGCTGAATAAAACACGAGGATCTTTCCCCCTTTACCACCACCTAGATGAGCAATTTACAATGTTCATCAAATGTTCAGGATTCAAATATCCTCCATTGATAGATTTTTCTGAGGTCACTGCTTGTTGGATTAAGCATATCACCATCCAAACCAGCCACATTGTGGGTCTCTGCAAAGCAAAAACATGGAGATCAGTCATAAAGCTTTGACAGTATAAGCCCTCTAAGTTAGGTGGGTTTCAACCGGTTCGGTCGGTCTGTGTAACAACCGGTTCAGTCAGTTTTTGTTAAAAAAAAAAATTCCCTCCCACGTGCCCGGAGCCTCTAGCTACCTTGATTCGCTGTATTTTCAGCACAGCTGATGAGCAGGGTTTGTGGTTCTGGTACAGCTGACCAAATGGTTGAATGAGTGGATGGATCTTTATAGGTTTCTGTGACTTTGAAGTTGGACTGTTCTGGGGGTGGTGCAATGAAGGGGTTTGTGTTCCGAAAGGGTGTTGAGCTATTGTGGCTTTTGTCCTGTGTTGGGTCTTGGGTGTGGGGCTGCTTTCTAATCCAACCATTCTGCCTTTGTTAGCTGTCAAACTTTGCTGCAAGGAGTTTCAAAATATCGTGTCTTGAATGTCCTTTTGCTGGCAGTATTTGCTTTGCTTTCCCACATGTCTGTGATCAAAACCAGCAAATTAAGATCGCAATGCTGTTTGTTTATTGTATCTTATTGAGATAAGACATGCATAACAGCTTTTTAAGAACCAATAGCAGGGAAGTCTTCTTCACTGTCATAGGGAGCCAAATATAATGAATAATGTAAATAAATTCCAATCAAAAAAGTGGATCTGAATTGAAGTATTAATTGGAACTGAAAAGTTGATCAGGTGACTGTGATGGGCTTACAACCTTGCTTTCCCTTGGGTCATTAAGCAAATCACTATGGTTTTAAATGAAGTCATCATGTGAATGTGATGTATAATTTTACTTCTGCATTCTCTATTAACTCTACTTGTCATAAGCCAATAATAAGGCATCTGAATAATTGATTCATGGTCATGTAACAGCCACAACGCCTCTGTGATACTCATAAACACACTCTACAAGGATTTGTTGCAACACTTTTTACAGTGTTGTAGCTTTAATTCAGGGGTGGATTCAAAAATTTTAGCAACCAGTTCTCTGCCTGGTTGCTGGGTGGGCGTGGCCATGGTGAGCGTGACTTAGTCGGCCT
>JANHJO010002093.1:180967-191236 GCA_032468235.1 Pseudoxyrhopus heterurus | reverse complement strand
TCACACATAAATAAATACCCGGGCAAA
This sequence comes from Pseudoxyrhopus heterurus, assembly GCA_032468235.1. Classification (NCBI taxonomy): domain Eukaryota; kingdom Metazoa; phylum Chordata; class Lepidosauria; order Squamata; genus Pseudoxyrhopus; species Pseudoxyrhopus heterurus. The sequence continues at coordinate 191,209 of JANHJO010002093.1, read as the reverse complement.
GCTGTTAGGGTTTTATTTAGATTTTGCTTTAGCAACATAACAGCATAATACTTTCCACAATATGGTGTTGACATCAACAAAACAACAACCCAGAAGGACATGCAACCACAAATATACTTCCTTAAAATAAAAAAAAACCCGAGCAAGGTTTTTACAAGCATCAACTAGTATTTAATAAAATTGTGCTGACACATTAAGGCAGAAAGAGACTTTTTCAGTACTCTCATTCCTTTGGACTAGACCCTATACAGGCCCTGTTTGATTGGATTTAGCCTAATAGGTACTCATCAGTGGCATAATGTTTCTTTCAAAAATATCCTTTTTTGTTTTTAAAATGTTTAGTTTTATTGAAATGACATTACAAAAATAGAGTATCAGAATACAGAATATAACCAATAGAAAAGGGTCATGCAAAACTAAATACAATTAATAAACAGAAATAAAATAAAACCAAGCTAAGCCAAGAAATAAAAGGAAAAAAATCCCTCAAAAAATTTAGACTCTAATAAAACTTAGCACATTGCAATACTAAACATCTAAAAATATGGTAAACATATAGATGTCACTGGTTTGCAAAAGATACTTTATATTATTATCATGCAGAAAAAGATGGGATTATCATTTAAAATGCCACTGCATTATTGTAAAATATCATGAAATTTATGCCATATTCCTTCATTATTTGATGATTTTGATTTTCAATATTGCATTTTCTAGATGGATTTATAACACATTTTCAGAAGCCGGAGTTTAACATCTGGAATAGTAACACTTTTCCAATTTCTCAATATAATTCTTTTTGCTACCTCCCACCTCCAATGCAATCGTAATTCCTCAAAGACAGTCAGTTTACAGAATTTTGGCAGATAATTCAGCATCATGTTAACATCTTTAACATCCCCACAAATCTCCTTATGTACACTGACATACTGTTCAAAACACTGCCGGTAGTTCATAAGATCAAATCATATGGGTCAAGAAACCCTCATTTTTATTTATTTTTTTACATTTCCAGCAAAGAAAAGCTGATGTCCATCCTTGTTAATACAATTCTTTGGAGAGTCCAATAAACTTGAAATAAAATATTTGGATGAATCAATTTTAGTGTCAAATTCATCAATACCATTTTAATGTTTGGAAGGTCTTGAAGCCATTGATGGGACTTAGTCAAAGTTCAAAGACCATGCTTCATATATCCCAGTTATACTCACTTTAATATTAATCTTGAACTTTTCGGTCATTTTTTATTTATTTTGGGTTTAAGTTTTGTCATGGATTTCTCAGATACCTTTAAAGCCACATACTGTAGGCCAGGAAATGTGGAAGGGATTTTTTTTCTTTAGGATAAAATTTTGAAACAAAACCTTTTTCAGTTACTGTCTAATACTGAATGGCAGCTTTTGGTGGTTATCAAGAATAGATTCTAAATTAGAAAGGAGAACAAGTATCAAATTCTCTTCTCCCTTTTTAAAAGCCCGACCAATTTCCAATACTATCTCCTTGTGTTTCTTAGAATCCCAAACAGTAAAGGTAAAAGTAAAGGATTTTACTCTGCTAGTCATTGCTAACTATAGGGGGCAACTCTCATCTCCAGCGCTGTCCAAAGACATTTCCATGGTCACATGGTCAGCATGACGTCACGGAGTTCTGTTACTTTTCCACCAAAATAATACCTAATTATCTACTCACATTTGCATGCTTTCAAACTGCTAGGTTGGCAAGAGCTCGGGTGATGATGGGAGCTCACCCCATCGCACAATGCTCATATCTTGAACCAGGGCTGTTAACTTTTTCCAACAAGCTCAGCATCTTATCTGCTGAGCCATTGTGCCGCCACCCCAAACAATAAAAGAAAGGTAAAAGAGTCCTTGCAGATTTTATTTTGCTAGCCATTTTCGACTGTAGGAGACAGTGCACATCTCTATTTCAAGGTCATTGAGCCAGCGCTGTCGAAAGACATTTCTGTGTTCATGAGGCCAGCATGAGGTCACAGAGTGCTGTTACCTTCCCACCATAGTGGTACCTATTTATCTATTTGCATTTCCATGCTTTTAAACTTCTAGGAGTTGAGGCAAGGATGGGAGCTCACCCCATTGTGTGGCGCTCGGGTCTCGAACCTGGGCTCCTGGCTCTTCAGTGTCTTAAATGCTGAGCCACTGCACTGCCTAAACAGTACTTGATTAAAAATTTCAAGCATTTCATAAAGTTTTTCTAACACTGGAAAGCAATCTGCATTATTTTAGCTGCTCCCTTTTTGAGTCCATTAATGCTCCATGCAACAAATCATCAGAGTATAAGAAAGAGTTATGTATTTAGAACTTCCCCCAGTGACAATTTCCCATCAATTTATAACTTTTGTAATCTCTTTCATTCAGTGTTTCAGGAAGTCAGGAAGACAAGCTCATGTCTTTTTCTCTCCTAATCATGTAAAGGTTAAAAATTAAAAGGATGCTCTAAGACTGCTGTACTGATTTTGAGTCATAAAACCATCTTAATCTGGGTGTCATACATAGTAAAAACAGTTCAAATGAATAAAAAATCTTTAAACAACTAATTTAAATTATAAAGATAAAAACAAGATTAAAATATTGCAGAAAAGCATACAAGAGAGTTCATTCAGTGAACTATTAATTATGCCAAGTTATAGAGAACCAGTTTGGTGTAGTGGATAAAGCATCAGGTTAGAAACTGGGAGACTGAGTTTTAGTCTCTTGGGCTAGAGTGGGCTTGGGCCATCCACTTTCTCTCAGCCCTAGGAAGGAGGCAAGGGCAAATCGTTTCTGAAAAAATTTGTCAAGAAAACTGTAGGGACTTATTCGAGCAGTCTCTGAGAATCAGACACAATTAAACAGAAGGAAAAAAAGCCTCTGCAAGTTTATGAAGAATGGAGGTCTCTGTTTAACTGGGGAATATCGGGTTAGGGAAAAATACATTATTGCTTTTTGAAGTTACTGGGACCTGATTATCTATTCTAAGCAACTTTGTGTTACAAAACTGTAATGACTCTAAAGAGAAAAAAGAACAGATCCAGTTTTCATATGGAAGGCATTTGAAAGGGAGTACTGTATACCGTATGCGTGTTATGCTTGCATATAATATTCAACTTTCTTTGGATTGCCACTTTTCCATTGAGATATTGGTTCTAAGGTTTTTATTCATGAGTTTGGAAATATAATGCTGCTGCTGCTAAAATTAAATATACCGCTACTCCATATCACACACGCGGAAGGAAAAACTCTTAACAGGAAAGGGTGAAGGACTACACCTGTGCTGCAGAGAGATAAAAAGAGAAATGCTGAAGGCATAGGGACATGGGTGTTGGTGGAAGAGAGAAAGTAAGATGACTCGGAGAGCTGAAGGAGAAAGCAGTCGTGCATGGAGGAGGAAAAACTGAACATTAACAGTTTGGTGGAGTGTGTAACAAGAGTCTGAAGCTAATACAGCTGGCAAAGAAGTAGCAGAGCCTAATAGCTTTCCAAAGTCATAGACTGGTTAGAGCAAGCCAGGAACAAGTAATTTTTTTTCTATCTGCCTACAAACTGATAAGGAATGACAGCCTGAGAAGCAATTTGGTAATAAGGAATTGCTACCAAGTTGCTTGAACCTCTAGCAGTACCTATAGAAGTAGGGGATGCAGAATGGAGAAAAATATAGGACTGCAGCTACTCCTTGACTTACAACAGTTCATTTAGTGACCGTTCAAAGTTACAACGGCAATGAAAAAAGTGACTTAGGACTGTTTTTCACAGTTAAAACCTTTGCAGCATCCCCATGATCATGTGTGTTCTGACCCAGGCTTAGCAGAACCAAGAAACAGACTCCTTGTCCCGAAAACCCCCTCTCTATTTAGTTACTGTGAATTCATGGCATTCACGCACAGAAAAGTCCTGGCAATAATCCTTCCAAGGGTTAAGTGCAAGAATAGACCTTATCAGTTCTTGGATAATTGCCAGTCACAAAGCTGTAAATTAATTCTTGGCAAAGAGTCTCCAAGGCAAGAACCACAATAAGCAAATTTTCATAATAATAAGCAAACTAATTGTCTCCTGCAACCACCACTCCCTTTTTACTTCTATTTATTCCCCAAGGAGGGGCCATTCAGCATCCACGTTTGCCTTTCTTTCCGAGTCAGCCCCTGTTCCTTAGTTGTTCTCCTCTCCTGACAGCTCTGCAAATACGCGCATCTGGAACAGGCTCCGGCTGTTCTTCTTCCCCACTTATCTCCAACTCCAAAGGCAACTGGGAAATGTCGGACAGCCCTGGCCCTATCTCTGCTTCTGATGCAGAACATCTATCAGAGCCTTCCCCAGACTCCAGGACTGGCCCAAGTTCTTCCCCAACCTCCTCACTATCCAAGTCTGCCACCAGCTGGCGGGCCACAACAATGTGATCAAATTTCAATTGTTTCATACTTATGACCTTTGCTGTGTCCCAAGGACATGTGATCCCCCTTTTGCGACCTTCTGACAAGCAATGAGGAAGCCAGATTCACTTAACCACCAGGTTACTAACTTATCAACTGCAGTGATTCACTTAACAACTGTGGCAAAAAGGTCATAAAATGAGGCAAAACTCACTAGACAAATGTCAACATAAATTTTGGGCTTAATTGTGGTCATAAGTTGAGGACTACCTGTAGTTATTCCACTCCTTAAACGAAAGGCCTAGAGAAAGAATGGTGCTATATTAGGTGGTCTTCAGGTTACATCCATTCCTTTCACTGACCATTCAAAGTTATAGTGGTGCTGAATGAAGAGATTTACAACCAATTCCTGAAGTTCTGACTGTTGCAGTACCTCCGTGGTCATGTGAACTCCATTTGCAAACTTCCTTGCCAGCTTTTCACAACCAAAGTTAATGGGGAAGCTGGAAACAAAGATCACAAATTGTTTGGATAAGTCTCTCCCTTCCACTCCCTTAAGTAATTACATGATGTCACACTTTTAAACTGTACCATTTAATGATGGAAATTTTGGTCCCAATTGCCATTATAACTTTAGGACTACCTATACTTATCCCATATTTATTGCTAAGAAAAATGAGCAGTTAAAACACAGGGTAAAGAGAAATTTATAGTCCTGTTAACTACTGTCACCTGTCATTTAAAACCTTAAACACAAAAAAGTAATCTATAATAGGCTGTATGCCCTAGGAGTCTATAGATTTATAATACACCTATGCCTTGTAAATGCCAGGAGAGAAATATTCAGCCTTCTGGTCTGTGGTTTATATTACATCTTAATTGTAACTCTTTCACAATACAGTATTTTAACTGATAAGCTCTTTTTCTCAAAAAGTAACTTTAATTAAGATAGCAGTCAGTTTTCTGGAAAAAAAAATACATAGCATGACTAATCCATAAAAAAGCAAAGCTTCCTTGACCTCAACTCCTGTATGTAGAGGTTTAAGCATCATGGAGGGTTTTGGGCTCTATAGTATGGAAGTGTTTTCCCATTGCCACCTTCTTTTGAGTTTCTACCATAACTTACAGTCCTGGGATACCCTCAAAGCACCATTGGCTGGTCTAGAAGTTTTCCACTACCTCATCTGTCGTATATAACTGTCTTAAATGCTTCTCAGTCAAAACTAAACATTTTTACTTAGATATGTGTAGTTTCTCAACTTGGTGCTCTCCAGATGTGGAGCTTGGTTTAAGCCCGTAATATTGACAGGCAATGCAATCATTGGCTATACTGTCTAGGGAGGGTGACAGACAGTTGTAGTACTATACATCTGAAGGGTACCATATTGGGAAAGATTAGAATAAGTGAAAGACATTTGCCTAGGTATGCATCCCAAAGAGGATGCCTATTTCAAGTTCCTGTGCAGATGTGCTTGTAAAACCCAGCTGAGCACAATGCTTATTTGCATTACAAATGTCTTTTTTCCACATGATTAGAAATTGCTCTAAATAGCATGAGAGATGTTCAAAGGCATTAAATGCCTAATGTTTGAGATACAGCACTTAGGCTATCATCTTGTGTGCTGTTGAGCTAATGGGGCTTAGCATAGAAGTTAAAAAGCATTAGGTTGATCTATTAAAGGAACTGTTTGAGAACAAATACCTATTTATTTTATCTGTATATTTGATTACTCTGCCATACTCTCAATAATGCTCTCTCATTCTTCAAAACATACAAACAAAAAAACTCATGAAATAATCAATACTTCTAATAACTTTTAAGTTATACTGCTTAGTAGATGGGATGCCCTTTAATAGACAAAAGAATAAGGGAACCAGGTATGATAAAGTTAATGCTAAATGATGAAGTTGCTTGTTTCAGCTCTGGATGCCAATTGGGCAGAGCCCATGCTGATACGTGAAGTGGCTGCTTGTTATGTAATCTGGGATTCTTTTGAATTCATGCAACCACAGAAAGCAGGGAGTATTTTCTTAACTGGTACTCAGTCATTTATAGATTTGCTACATGTTTCTCCTGCTCCTTCAGGTGGCTAGGCAGAGTGTAAAAGGCTGCCATTGGGAGATAACCAGCACTTCCTTAAGGGAGAGGGAGTGAAGGAAGAAAGGAAGCAGCATAGCACCTTCATTAGAAGAACCCGTCCTTGGAATGGCTCCTGTTTAACAACTTTTGCCCAGCCTCTAACTTTTCAGATAAGATTGAGAAGGTATGAAGCATCATCTACCATAGAGAGGATCCTAATGGAATTTCATTATTTGGATATTTTTGTGTTTATGAGGCAGAAACAGCAATGGACATCCTGCTGGAATATTTGCGTTGGGAGTTAGATGAAGGCAGGGGCTACCTGATTTGGCCTGTTAGGTTTCTCAGCAGCTTTTGATACCATTGTCCAGACTATCTCAGTACAGGACAGTACAAATGTTAGCAGTTGGAGATCACCTTTATACTGCTTGAATAGCCAGGCCTGTTGACCTTAATGGGAAATTGCTCGAATCCATGGCAGTTCTAGTGTGGATTCCCAACAGAGCTTTGTATTTTCCCCTATGTTATTGTGGTTATATGAAACCACAAGGAGAGATGGTCAGTTTATAAATTAGGATTATTATTACAAACTCAGAAAGCAAAACTATCAAAAGTCTATATAGATATATTTCCTTCAGTTAGTTTTGTCTATTTGTGCAATCTAAAACAATTGTCATTTTTATTTCTTTCCTGAACCCAGTTTTCTCTTCCAGAAACATTGGTTTTGGATTGATTGCAGATTTAGATTATTGATGCAGATGAACAAATTTTGAATATAAGAAAAATATTCATAGAAATTTTCAGAACCAGTTTATGAATGTAGAAATAAACAATTTGGAACCTGGCAGAATAGTAATCAAGATATAAATAAGTTATACAAACTTTCATAATTATTTGTGCTGCTTACTGCTTCACATATATTTGTACTACAGCCCATTATATTTGTATAAATAGTTGTATAAACAGAGGCAGAGAATCAAAATCACGTGAAGTATTTATAAAGCCTTAGTAAGACCACACCTGGAATACTGCATCCAGTTTTGGTCACCACATTACAAAAAAGATGTTGAGACTATGGAAAAAGTGCAAAGAAGACCAACTAAGATGATTAAAGGCCTGAAGACAAAAACATATGAAGAACAGTTGCAGGGTTTGGGTATGGCTAGTCAAGAGGAAAGAAGGACATGATAGCAGCGTTCCAGTATTTGAGGGGCTGCCACAAATAAGGGGGGGGGTCAACCTATTTTCCAAAGTGCCAGCATGTAGGACAAGAAAAAATGAATGGAAACTAATCACGGAGAGAAGCAACCTGGAATTAAGGAGAACCTTCCTAACAGTGAGAACAACTAACAAATAGAACAGAAATTGCCATCAGAAATTGTGGGTGCTTCATCACTAGAGATTTTTAAGAAGAGACTAGACACTGCTTGTCTGAAATGGTATAGAGCAGGGGTGTCAAACTGGCAGCCCGTGGGCTGGATGCATCATGTACAGGCCATGCTCACCCCAGCTCCGTGAATGGGAAGAACATCACGAAACATCACATGACAGCAACATGATGTGGCAAGTTTAACACCCATGGTATAGAGTCTCCTGCTTCAGCAGGGGGTTGGACTAGAAGACCTCGAAGGTAACTTCCAACTCTATTCTGATACTGATTTTGATATTTACATGTGCAAAATTCACAAGCTGAAATATACAGTAGTATTTCTTGTTCTAAAGGGTTGCAAAATAACAGTCCATGTCCTATTGTTAAATAACCTCTAAGTTTTAGACAGTTTCACATTTATAGAGAACAACCTTGAGGAAAAACTAGTCAAAAGCCCCAACGTTGATGGGTCTGAAGCCTCTGTCTTGTTCAGTTAGATTTGTGAAAAAAATAATTCATACAAAATATTGGGTATACTCTATTCTTAAGGTAAAAATAATATGGATAAAATGACTGAATGTGTGATAAGGAATTTACAAGCCTGTTTATAAAGCATATAAATGCTGTAATCATATTAAAGTTTACGATTCATATTTTTTGTGTTCAATTAAGATGAATATTTATTTATTCATTCATTTATTTTAAAGACTTATTTTGCTACCCCTCTTAAAATGACTCTGAGTGGCTAACAACAGCAATAAAAAATTGATAAAATCGAAGTAAACATTCATAAACAGTTTAATGCTGAATTAGATGTGGATTGTAACAGAAATTTTTTACTTAAATATACAGTATGTAAAGGATATCACAAGTTTTACTTATTTATATATTCATGCTAGTTATCTTTTAGGGTACAAATTGGCATTCTAAATCTAGTCCATTTATTGAGCTGTAGGTGAAGTCCTTAAAGATTTAAATATAAGCATGGATAATAATATGGCTGAATGTGTGACAAACCATAATAATAAACAATATCAAGCACACTAAGGTCAAGAAGAAAGTTAGAAGTGCTTACATCATGTGAGTGAAAAAGATCTTAAAGTACAAACTGGTGGAAATATCATAAGGCAACAAACACCTGTACAATTCTGGTCATTACATATACCGCTGGAATAGTGGACTGAAGCAGAATTAAAAGCACCGAATAAGAAGACCAGAAAAGTGACAATGAATCATGCCCTTCATCCATGCAGCAATATTGACAGACTCCACTTACCGAGGAAAATAGGTGGGTGTGGAATGTTGCACGTATACCAGCAGCTGAAAAAATAAAAAGGGCATTGAATATGTGAAAGACACTGAAGAATTTCTGAAGGACAGTGAGAGCTTACGGTGTACTGGTTTACCAGATCAAACTGGTCTACGAGAAAGAGCAAATGAAGAATAGAAAATAGACATGACAAGAAGCTGAAGAAACAGTTCACTGCCTAGTTAGCTGTTGCAAGAAGATCTCACGGGCTGACTATAAAAAATGGCATGAAAAAGTAGCAACAATGATGTATTGGAATATCTGCAAGAAATACCATTTGCCTGCAAGCAAGAACTGGTGAGACCACAAAATAGACAAAGTAATAGAAAGTGAAGATACTAAAGTGCTCTGGGACTTTAGAATTCAAGCACCTATCATACAATACCTCAGACTTAACAATTGTTGATAAGAAAGATAAAAAAAGTCTGGATAGTAGATATGGCAATGCTTGGAAAAGAGAAAATACTAGAGAAAAATCACAAAAATACGAAGACCTGCAAATAGAAATAGAATGACTGAGGCAAAAGAAAGCAAAGATAATACCAAATAATAATACGTGCAATTCCCAGACTGGGGAGCACCCGCTAGAATGCCATCAGCATTGACAAAGTTACCATTGGTCACAATTTGTGTGTTTGTTCGGTTTCTTTAGCTGCCCAACTCAGCCAAGTGACTCTGGGCAGCTTACAATTCTAGAACTATAAAAAAATTAAATTATTTAAAAAACAAAAACACCCACAAAATAAACAAGTTTATTTGCTTGCTTAATAACAGGGAAAATTTGCTAAGAAAGGAAACTTGGAACAACTGTATTGCCATAGTTTTTAGAACAGAACGGAATGGAATAGAATAACAGAGTTAGAAGGGACTTTGAAGGTTTTCTGGTCCAACCCCCCTGCTCAGGCAAGGCACCCTATACCATTTCAGACCAATGGTTGTCCAACTCCAGTTTTGGAGTACCCACAACTTCTGGAGGCAAGTTGTTCCACTGATTAATTGTTCTAACGTCAGGAAATTTCTCCTTAGTTCTAAGTTGCTTCTCTCCTAGATGAGTTTCCATTCATTGCTTCTTGTCCTACCTTCACGTACTTTGGAGAATAGCTTGACTCTTCTTTGGGGCA
>JANHJO010002093.1:146411-165451 GCA_032468235.1 Pseudoxyrhopus heterurus | reverse complement strand
TAAATCGGCTCGTTTTCGGGCTAAAATTGATGCGGATGCCGATTTAGCTAAATTTAGCTACCAGTTTGCCCGAACCGGTAGCTAAATGGGCCCGTTTTGGGGGCTAAATTGATGCGCGCACAGCACGTATTTGGCACGTGCTGCGCACACATCAATTTAGCCTCGAAAATTAGTATAAGCCGACTCGAGTATAAGCACACATTACCTTAGACCTAAATTGCTGACCGGCTTATACTCGGGTCAATAATTTTACCGGTTTTCCTGGGTAAAATTAGGACCTCGGCTTATACTCAAGTCAGCTTATACTCGAGTATATACGGTACTGGTATTTTCTCAAATAACGTTCCCACATAAACATTACTGTATTTCTGCATATGCATAAACAGAGATGACTCATTTCCACATGTACAAAACATTCTGAATGATAAATTTAAATTGACATTTTGAAAAGCTGATGCTGAGGATCGAGGACAATCAATTATATTGCTTTATGATGTTATATACCAATGATGGCTAATCTTTTTAGCACCGAGTGCCCAAAGCATACACGCATCCCAAAATGCAATATGTACCCTGCGCATGCACGCGTGTTCCCCACACATGCCCCGTCCCCACGCATGTGCAGCAGAGACCCAGAGAGCAGCTGGCTGGTGGGAGGCACGTGCACATGCGCAGCAGAGCTGAGCTGGGGCTCACGTGTCTACAGAGAGCGTGCCATAGGTTTGCCATCACGGTTATGTACGATCTTTTATGTCATTGGTAAACACGGTTACTGCCTTATAAAATTGAGTTCATAATTAAGTCCATGTACTTAGCTATGGTTTATATAACCACGATTAACTGAAAAGACACCATTGGGTGGCTTTGTATAATATACTAAACCATTAAAGGTAAAGGTTCCCCTCGCACATATGTGCTAGTTGTTCCCGACTCTGGGGGGGGGTGCTCATCCCCGTTTCAAAGCCGAAGAGCCAGCGCTGTCCGAAGACGTCTCCGTGGTCATGTGGCTGGCATGACTAAACACTGCACGGAACGCTGTTACCTTCCCACCAAGGGTGGTCCCTATTTTTCTACTTGCATTTTTACATGCTTTCGAACTGCTAGGTTGGCAGAAGCTGGGACAAGTAACGGGCGCTTACTCCGTTACGCGGTGCTAGGGATTCAAACTGCCAAACTGCCGACCTTTCTGATTGACAAGTTCAGCGTCTTAGCCACTGAGCCACCATGTCCCTTTATCTACAGTGCATTAAGAGCCTTGAGTGGTGCAGAGGTTAAGAACGCTGTACTTAAGTAATTAAGTATTTGGCTCCCAGCTGCCTGAAATTTAGCAGTTCGAATCCCACCAGGCTCAAAGTCGACTCAGCCTTCCATCCTTATGAGGTAGGTAAAATGAGAACCCAGATTATTGGGGGCAATATGCTGACATTGTAAACAGCTTAGAGAGGGTTGCAAGCCCTGATAGGCGGTATATAAATACAGTCACAACATGAACATATGAACATATCACAACATGAACAACAACAAATTTATTATCTTGTATAGGCATGGGAGCTGTATGTCCAAGGGAAAGATAGACAACTGTGAATGTCCCAAACTAGGGCATGACTATAACTCTCTGAAATTGTTGCCCATACACTAAATAGGCCAAATAAGCAGGTCTCAAATCATCTAGGCAAACCTCAACATTGTTTTCATTTTGTTACTTCACATCTTTTACAAACAATCAAGTAAATCAAATCCTCTGAGAGTAAGCCTGGTGGCATATCTGGTGTTGCATGATCAATTCCCTAAGTGCCATCCCTTAGAGACTTTAGGCAGAGGTAGATACCAAACTCTGTGCTTTGAACCACATTATTTATGTCTAAATCTTGGTCCAAAGAGACTCACTTAATTTGATTGTGCCACATCCTCACTGTCCTGTAGCATAAGAGACAAGAGGAGGGATTTGACCAAGTGACATCATAATATTCTATATTTAAAATCTTGTTTAAAAAAGTATAACCCAGTAAATTATTTTATCTGTAGAATGTACTACTTACAGTATAGAATATTTCTAAAATCATAGAATTGTAAAACTGGAATGAAACAAAATGTTAAAAAGTTACGATATTTTTGTTGTTACTTACCAAGCACATCTAAATTATATTAAAGTAACCAAAATATCATTACAACCTCCAACGCATGTCACAATTTTTGAGTACCCCTAATGCTTGGAAATTGAAAGTTGAAAAAAATTCGACACGCCCTACCAAAGGATTATCTCCCATCCCTGCAGTGTACAAGAAGTTCAATTAAACCATCCATAGGAATTGACTGTGCAATCTTTTGTTAAAAACCTTCAGAGATGGAGAACCCACAACCTCCACTGTTGTACAGATCTTGCTATCAGAAAAAAAAAATATTTATTTTAAAATGAAGTTTCGGTAGCTGCAAGCTTGTCCAAACTTTTCACAGAATCCATGTGTGGTCTCACCAGTGCAGAGTAGAGGGGAATAAGGACTTCACGTGTCTTTGATGCACTGTTTCTTATAATGCAGTCCAAAGGGGGCGCCTGACTTACACTGCTCACTTATTCGTTTGTTGTCAGTGCCTACCCCCTAGTCATTTTTCAACAAAGGACTTTCATGCCATGAATCCCACATCTTGTATATCAGCCATATATTTTTCCTCCCTAGATGTAATATGTTACATTTCTCCGTGCAGAGAAACATCTTGGTCCATTCAGCCCCATCTTCTAACCTGTCCAGATTAAATTACAGTCTCATACTGTCATCCTGAGTGTTGTCCCACCCTTCCAATTTTATTTAATCTGCAAATTTAATAAGCACTTTCCCTCACATTGTCCAGACCTTGATAAAATTTTTGAATAATACTGACCCCAAGACAGATTCCTGCAGGATTCCACTGGTTACTGATTAAAGTAGATTCATTACCGCTCACTCTGTGAGTGCAGTTAGTCAGCCAGTTCTGGGCCACTTAAATGTGGTGCCATTCCAACCACATTGTCTGCCGCACTAGGTAGACCAGACAAGGAAATCAATGCTACACCAAGGCTAAAGCTACTTTTATTGAGACTAATTACAATAACAGAATCTTAGCAGTTTAATTATGCTGTACATTTCCCTCCTTTTTATAGTTCAGTGAATTAGGGAGGCATCTGCCCGAGTCACTTCCGAATGTTATCCCATACTGTTTCACTTGAAAAATGCTTCAACCCCTTTTTGCCTAGGCACAGTTTCTGTATATCTCAAGGTCATCTTCCTTACTCTTCACAGACATTTCCACAGCTTTTCAGTGAGAATGTCATGTGAAAGCCTTGTTAAAGGTTTTGCTGAAATTGAGGTAAATTGTGTCCCCAGTATTTCCCTTGTCTGCTAAAGTAGTTATTTTGTCAAAGAAGGAGATGAGGTTTGTTTCATATGACCTATTTTTGAAAAAGCTATGCTGAGCAATTGGGGCATTGTCTTCAAAAAGCTCACAAAAAGTTTTAAGATGATTCTTGCCACAACATCTTTCAAGGTGTTGATATTAAGATCACTGGGGAATAACTACTGAAATCCTCGTTATTTTCCTTTCTTGACATTTCCTCTTCTCTAGTCCTCTGGTATCTCCTCAGCTCTGCAAGACTCCTCTGATGGAACTACTGTAAGTAAGGTCCTGAGGGCTCTTTCACCATTCCTTCAGGATTCTGGAGTGTATTTCATCAGGATCTAGGAGCTTGGAGGACAGCCAATTTGTTCTAGTGGTTAAAGCACCAGGCTAGAAACCAGGAGACTATGAGTTCTAGTCCCTCCTTAGGCATGAAAGCCGGCTGGGTGACTTTGGACAGTCAGTTTCTCTCAGTCCAACTCACCTCAGAGGGTTGTTGTGAGGAAAATAGGAGAAGGAAGGAATACCAGATATGTTGACTGCCTTGAGTTATGAATAAAACAGTTAAAATGGGAATAAATAAATAAGCTAATATATCCCTTTATCACATTCTTCCTGACCTGTACCCTCCCTTGTTATGTTGTTTTCTAGTCTTTGATATGCAAAGCATATCAAGATAAGTTGAGCTAAAGAGAGAGAAGTTGAATTTCTCTGTTTTGTTTTTTTTGTCTTAGTCATCTGTCATTTCTCCATTTGGAGTTAATAGTGTGACCTCCACCTCCTTTATCTTCCTTTTGTTATTGACATCTTTGAAGAAACTGTTCTTTCTAGATTTTTTCCTTTCTTAGTAGCTTTATCATTTTCCACCTTTGTCTCCCTGATCTCATTCTTATGTGACTGTGTTGAAGTTTTGTAGAATTAGTTGGTTGTTAGATCCCTCTTCCAATCTTTGTTTAGTCTGAACTCCTTTCCAAATTGTTTGTTCAAGTACATTGGCTCCTTTAGATATCTCCCAGTTTTCTTTGTCATTGGTATAATAAGGTCCAATACAATGCTATCCTCATTTTTCTTTCAACAATTTCCAGCTAGCTATATTCCTTTTGCCTTAAGTTTTTCTTCCCATTGCATATTTCTCTTAGTCTTTAAAATTCTAAAATTTTGGTCTTTTTAATCAAGCTTTTATAGACAAGTTAATTCTAGTACTTGATTCCCAAGTCCAAAGAGTTTTACTGAATGCCACTGTGAAGACAACAGCAGTGGGGTAGAGGTAAAGTCCTGATTTGAAAATAATCAGTAAACACTGTGCCTCTAAAATTCAGTATATGGAATCATAGAAGTGGGGCTTTTTAAAAATCTAACCTCTCTCTCAGTATAAAAATCCAAATTAAAGCATCTTCAGTTGGTGACCGCTGATATCTCCCGCTCCCAATGATCTCTCAAAGTTAAGTAAAATCAAGACGGAAGAACTACACAGATTTCAGTGAGGTAACTTTAATATTAGTTTGGAATCTATTTGAAATCTGGAAAGTATAATAGGAATTTCCTACCATCCTTCATAACGAACTAACTAAAGAAATTGTTTGAATGTTTTGAAATGCTTATTCCTATTTTTTTTACCTGTGCTAAATTGCTGTTTATGAGATAAGTTATCACTTGACTTGCCCATTATCTTTTGATAGTTTATGTCTATGTCCTCTTCATTTCCCAGTGTCCTCATACGTTGAGCCTCTTCTTGAAGTCATCTGGTGAAGGAGAACCATTATCTCTCTGGGTTATTCGTTCCAAATAAATTGCTTTTGCTGTATAATGTGTAAAAGCAGTATAATGTGTAATTTACATAGTAACGTATAGCAATAAAATGATCAAAAACAAGAAAAAAGTATTTTCTAAAGGAAGAAGCACAATATTCCCATAGAATGGAATGATGAACCTGCAGATGGACAAGATGGATTATGAAATGCCCAAAACACAGTGGCCTGATTTAAAAAGCATATTTTTAAAAAAAAAAATCTTAATTATAAAATCTTCCTCTGAGTTATTTCATTTGTAATTTGTTTTGTAGCATGAGAAAGTTTTGTTAGCCACTTCCTTCATTATAGTCTTGATTTGTCTCCTAAAGATGCTTCATATCTCAGAAGATTTTCCTATCTTCATTTATGGATTTTCAAAATTAGTATTCTGTGCATACAACTGATTGATATTTTTTAAAAGACAAATTATAACTGCTCTAAGATGTCTATACAGCAAATATACGTAGGATATGAAAGACTTGCAAGCTATGCATATTTTATTTCAAAACCATTTTTGTAAAGACATCTTAACATACTTTCAGTGCTTATTTCATGTAGTAACAGCTTTGCATATTTTCACTGACGATTTTGGAAATACATAGATAAATGATGATTAATATATACCATCTGCCTGGAAAACAAAGATTTCTGAGAATTTAGTCTCTGCTAAGCTGATTTGCTTGTAAGAAGGAACCAAACCCATTCCTCTACTATGAAAATGAAGTTCTAATATCTTTTGACAGTTATTTGATGTTGGCATTACAACAGTTTCTCTATAGAATTAGGTTAGTAACATATGCTGGTCTTTGACCGAAATAAAGATTTGATTTGGTTAGGTTAGGTTAGGTTAGGTTAGGTTAATAACATTCTTGGATTGATACAAGAAATTGAATATGGGGTGTAAAAAAAAACCTAGTGCTATTTTTTTTTTTCATTATCTTCTCTGGTAAATTTAGATATTTGTTCAGGATCTCTTAGGATACTGCTTGCTCCTGTTGTGCACAATATAGATTATTTTTGGTAACCCCAGAAAATATTTTATGTTTTTAATTAAATGTTGCTTTTTTCAAGAAACTGGCTGGTGTAGTTGTGTCCATGCATATTTTTGGCATATGTTGTAGTTGCATTTTCAGAGAAGTTGCAAAAAGTACTGTTTGAAGATACCATATACACAAATGTTCAGGACATTTGTAACAATATCTATTGTTCACATTGGTGAAAGAATGTGGCAGAAAGAAAATATAACAGGCCAACAAAATATTAATGAATTAGGAAATTCATTGGACCTAGTTGCTTTAAGGCTTTCAAAGTTTTCGCCCAATATTTTAAATTTTGTCTGAAAAGTGATTGAGAGTGGATGCATGCCTTATAATTAGTTGCTTTCTCAACTATAAGGATCCTACTGAAACATGACCAATAGATAGAATTTTTGTTAATGTTTGCTGGAGCCAAACAACAAACCTCCTTTGTTTTGCTTAACTTATTTTTTTTTATGCTTCTTTTTGTACTTTTAAATGCAATGTGTTTGTTATATCGAGAGTTCCAATACTCTACCGAGAGTTCTAATAACTGCTTCTTTGAAATATCACCATTCTTATAACCCTTTTCTCTGAACTCACATTCTGGCAATTCACTTACATGTAGTGATATGCTGGAACTGGCTCACATTAAATGTTCCGGAATTTTGTGAGCTACTTGACAGCAGAGCTTTCATGCTTAGTATGCCAATAGCTGTTCTGCCACACAACAGCAGTTCTTAAAAATTTAGCAGGACTCTGCTTGCATGCCTCAATTTTTATCCATGTCTGGTGTTCTTTTGGTCTTCTTACTACTAATCCATGGATCTGGCTATCATTATGTGCTTTGCATTCAACTCTACCAGAAGCAAGGTACAAATTGGGAATTCTAGCTGCAATTATATGCTTCAATCTAAGGATGGATTACTTTGCCAAAAAACAGTTGTACACATGATTTATTTCATGCTTCTAAGTCTGAATAATGTGAAACATACATACATAAATGCAACTTCATCTATAAAACGTCTTGTAGGAATTTCATAGCAGACAAGCAAGCTGACTTCCTCAATTTTCACTGATTCTTGTAATGAATATTTTAGAACAGGAAATGGTTCTGTTAGATCACTGTGTGCCAATGGAATTATGAAAGAAATATACACTTTGTTTGTGATTATCAAATCCACTTGTCTAGTCACTATCCGGTAGACAATTTCTCAAATTTCTTCCATCATTCTTTGAGTTACTTACTGTTTCTTAGTGCCAGATTAAAGAGCTAGTGAGTCCTCTGAGTCATGTCAACAATGATGTTCAAAAGTGTATTAAGAGAAGAATAAAATTAGTAAATTGTGGAACCTGATATTACTTGGGACAGCCATTAAAGTTTTGCTGGAGCACAAAAAAGCTATCTGAACAGCAAGATAGGTAACATAGCCTTTGTTTTGACCAATAAGAAATAAGTTATCCTTTCTGGGCCTTTCTGGAGCCACCTCAGGTTTGGTCTAATTAATCTTTTGATGGGGGAATAAACTGAGTTAAAAAAATCTCAAAAGTTAGTAATAAATCACTTCTGTTCTCATCCTAGAAAACAGCATATAAATGCAACAAAATAAATAAATAAATAAATAAATAAACATGGATATGTGACAATGAAATCAGCAGGAATTAAGTTTAATTTGAGACCTTATCTCTTTAATCTGCAGTGAAGGACTGCCATCAACCAACAGTAGGGAAAAGGAACATTGTCTTCTCCAGTAATACTTTATCTGCTTCCACCATTCTACTTCTACCCATTGGCTTTGTAGAGTCTGTCCTCTAAGGATTTCTTCTCGTTCATATCTCTAGAGAAGGACAAAATAAACAAGAACAAAATAACAAAGCAAGAGTAACCCCAAATCAAAATAAATGAAAGCCTAACCATGGGCCCTAATCTGGTCTAATATTCCCAGTGCTTTAATACATGGAACAAATAATTTCTTCACTGATTTTTGTGTTACTAAAAATATTAGGTAAATGTTGGGGTTTTTTTTTTAGAAAAAAGGGAGTGAGAGACATACATATATTAGGTAAATGTTGGGTTTTTTTTTTTTTAAAAAAAGGGAATGAGAGATATACAGTTTAAGTACTAATAAGACTTAATTTTTTAAAATGGGATTGTGATTAAGTGTCTTTTTTTTTTGAACCAATGGACTGGAATCCACACAATTCAGTCAGTAAAATATATATAATTCACATTCACAGGACATGTCAAATATAGTTTTAATCTTTCTTCTTTTTAGTTATTTAATGTATTATATCAGTGGTTCCCCAGGGACGAGTCCCATGGAGGGCAGTTTTTCTGCGGACCAGAATATGTCTGGTTTCATGCACTGCCTATATCCCACAGGTCATCTTATCAGTAAGATGGGTACACACACACAAACACAGACACACAGAGACAGACACACACACACACTTGCTTTAATGTAGGGGTATTTTCTTATGTGCAACCAGGATTTTTCAAAATCCCTATTTCAGCTCACCCCAGTGCTTCAGAAGAGTGCTTTATACTTTCCAGTCAGTTACTTTCCTGACATCACCATCCCTGGGTTTTCTGTAAACGCTTCATCTGGGTTTCTTCTCATTTCTTCCTCTTTTCTAAATTCATTACTGGCACCTTCCTACTGCTTTCCAGTTTCAGTTACATTTACTGTGTTAACGTCTTTTCTCATGTTCCTGGCCAGTTAGAAAAGCATTAAAAATGAATGGATTTCTCCAATTCCTACTCTCACCTCAGAACTCTTTAAATGAAATAAAAAAAACCTTACATAAATTCTAGGTAACTGTAAATACCAGTTTGTGGAGCTTTCATGAGAGTGGTGCAATGCTGGTGTGATGTCATTTTGCAAGATTATGCTGAATGTATTATTTGCAGTCAGCCAACTTTGCTTTAATATTAGGTGATGGCTTTTCTGGCTCCAGGTTGATGAGCTGGAGAAAGTTTTAACTCAACGTAATGTCATTCTGAAGATCTCTGATGGATGTCTTTCTGATTACCTACCAGTACTTACAGAGAATGTAAATGTCCTACAACTTCACTGAGCATCTGATCGGGGAAGACTGCAATATACAATTGATCATTCAATATGTTATTAGTTTGTAGGGAAAACAATTTGCATTAATAGTGTTAAAGTAGCAGAGTGCTTATAATTAAAATCTGTATTATGCTTTAACTCACTTTAGATTGTTTTATACTTATAAAGGAACTGTTTACAACCATTAACTGTTGAGAAACACGAAGATGGAATAAAGATGAAATAACATTGCTGCCCAGTCACAGGTTTGAGATGGGCAACTATATAAATTGATAAATAAATAAGCTGCACAATATAATTATATTATGATTTAAGGAACCATTATTCTGAAATCACTCATTGAAGACTGTGAGCAATTTCAGTAGTTTAAAAGAGATTAAGCATTTACATGACGTTTACTCTGACACTGAATGTGTTTGTAGTATTTGAGGCTCACTGGTTCTCTGAATGCTAAGAAAGAAGATACTAGATATTTTTTTAATGATTGCTTGATACTGGAGCATTAGCAGAGACAATCATAAATGTATTATGTAATTCAATGCTTAATTTATTAATGATTGGTTTTTTCATTTTTTAATGTGTGTATTTCAGGAAAAAGTAGAATATGCCTTCTTGATTATTTTTACAATTGAAACATTTTTGAAGATTGTAGCATATGGATTATTATTACATCCCAACGCATATGTTAGAAATGGATGGAATTTATTGGATTTTGTAATAGTTATAGTAGGGTAAGTCCAATTTTTAATTTTTCTAAGAAATTAACATCTAAAAATGTTTCTACTTTATGTATTTGCTATAACACTCAAACAAGGAATCTGTAATTATCCTTCTCTTCAGCTTTATGAGATTGCAGTGTTGTCAAATACTTAATTGCTTTGCAATGATTTCCCAAATAGGAAATCTAATCCTTGAATATATTCCCCTTGCTCTTTAAGAGGACACCACTGAATTTTATATAACAACATCCTTTAGTAAGGTTTATATAAACACATACTTAGAATTGTTCTGTATAATGTTTTTCTTTTACAGAAATAATATCTGCATAGCAAGCCATATATGTGTATTCTGAGGTGTGAAATGTAGCACAAGACAGATTCCTTCAAAGAAATCACATAGTACATGACAGGAATGTGGGGTTCTTATGTACACTTTTCCATAATTATTAAAACTGAGAATTTAAAGATATAAGGGGAAGACTCAGGAAAAGTATAATGAGAGTTCTATTTGGTAGAAATAATTCCAATATCCTTGTCTTGGAATACTGTATCAGAATAATTAGTAAGTTTTTTGTTTTCAGACAATTAATGTAGATTATTTAAATGAAAGTGGCAAAAAGGAGGAGATATTAAGAAACAAATATCTCACCAATGAATATTTTGCAAACATTTAAAATATTGTGCCGCATTATGAGTAATATTGCTTGAATTATTTGTTTTGTGTGGAAACTAGTCCAAAAAGTAAACATCACTTGAGCTATCGTTTGACAAAATAAATCTATTCCAATGTAATGACTGAACAGCATCTCTATTAGTCTATCCTGGCCACTGGTTATCACAATAGGTGAGCAATAGTTAAATATAAAAGTGTGCATAAAACTGACTGCAACATCTGGATATGAACACATTTATGTCTGAATATGAAGAAATATGAATTGGATTGTGGTAGTGAGTCTGAGTTTGAATTTGACGGTTTATGTCTGACTCCTGAAAGATACCTTCTCCCTGAGGTTCCAAGTATAATGAAGCATCCAAATTACTCCGAGCTATTTTTTAAATCCTGAAGCCTGCTTTTCTAATGTTGTAATGGTGATCTTTTAGGTTTTACATAATATACGTATGGTATGCATAAGTCATTAAAGTTTCTTCTGAATTACACCAAATTTAAACCTCCTTTAGGAAAAAAAGCTTATTATCTTATGTTGTAGTAACAACCATATGGAATCTTTTATTTCTTGTTCACCAGATTATTTAGTGTAATTTTGGAACAATTAACCAAAGAAGCAGAAGGGGGTAGCCATTCCGGTGGCAAACCAGGTGGTTTTGATGTAAAAGCTCTAAGGGCCTTTCGTGTCCTGAGACCCCTCCGGCTTGTATCAGGAGTGCCCAGTAAGTCACCACTTCATTAATTATTTGGGAATTCAAACAAAAACATCCCTAGGCTACTCTGATAAACTTTTCTGCAGGCTTCCCCTCCAGAGTACAGTACAGTAAAATGTGATGACATGGTATAAGATTACTTAGATACAATCCAAACTGAGATTTCAAACTGAATATGGATCTATTTCAAGTTCACAAAGCAAGCAAAAGAGTTTAGATTATTATATTTCATGGTTTAGGCCATAATTTACACATTATGTAGTAAAATAACTGTTATATTATGCATGTACTGGTCTGCCCCTAAAAAATACATTATTATTAGTACTGCTG
Organism: Pseudoxyrhopus heterurus; assembly: GCA_032468235.1. Classification (NCBI taxonomy): domain Eukaryota; kingdom Metazoa; phylum Chordata; class Lepidosauria; order Squamata; genus Pseudoxyrhopus; species Pseudoxyrhopus heterurus. Next base: position 153,776 of record JANHJO010002093.1, on the reverse strand, counting down.
TGGTGGTGGATACCTTTCTGCCTGTAACACACCAGGCAATCTAAAATAAAATTGAATACTTTGAAGTAGAAAACAGCTGGAATATTACAGCTTTGAGGGTGAAGGTTCATTCTCCGACCTTGCAAGTTGGTTTCTGAATGTTTCGTTACCAGACTAGGTAACATCTTCACTGGAGTTTAGGGGATTAGACCCTCATTTGAAACACCCACACCTGACCCATCACTGGAGTTTAGGGGATTAGACCCTCATTTGAAACACCCACACCTGACCTGATGGGACCCTATCCTCCTGACATGATCTCACCATCACAAGACTTACCACACAAAGCCCTTATAAGCAGAGGAACACTGACACTGATATCCCCTAAACTCCACAGAAGATGTTACCTAGCCTGATAATGAAATGTTCGGAAACCAACCCACAAGCTTGGAGAATGAACCTTCACCCTCATCCTACACCTGAGCTATAGATATTCGCCACTATTACAGATTTGGTTGATGCATGTATGGTTTGCCTCAGAAGAGTCTATCAGAACTCACCCAGTGACCTAGTGTCAGAATATTATATTATATGACATCATTCACTCACATTGCTGCATGTGAAATTAGAATATAGATAAATTCAAGTAAATTTTAAAGAGAACCGAATGCACAGCTGCCAGTTTTGATGGCTGTCACCTATGTAACTTACTTTTATTAAGCCCTTACAGTATTTCTAAAACGTAATGCCTTCTAGGAGGTAATACTATTTGTATCAAGAAATTAAACCAATAAGGTAATTATAGCAATTACATTGCTTTGTTTTCCACTTTCATATAATGTGACTAACATACAATGTCATTCTTCTGAGCAACAGTTTTTAAACATTTTGCATTATAGAAATAATTCATCTGCTCTGTGTATCAGGTCTGGCCAAGATTACATGGCACATACTCCTATCTGTGTCAATATGTTCTGATAAGCCATGATCTACTTAAACATAGTTTACTGGTTGCAGCAATCATGGCTGTGTTAGCATAGAGATAAAGTAATGCAATAGTGACTGGGTTCACCTAATGCTTCAGGTGAAAGTCCAAAAAAGGCCTGCAAATGCTGAGTATGATTGTGAACGCAGCCAATGTATGCAGATGAGCGAAGTAATTGTTATGCTTCAGCAGAGTTACACTTGAGGCTGTGCCCAACATGTTGGCCATACAAAATCACTTATCTACTTTCATGACCTTTTTTTAGAATTTCCAAAAAGTTTCTAAGATACTAATAGTTTTTAAAAACAAACAAACAAACAATTAGCAGCCTATTAAACTGTGGCCCTAACTAATGAGAGTGGGTCTATTAAATGCAGAAAGACTACTGCAACATTTAGTTCAACAAAATAACAAGTGGATTTACTGTACATGTAATCCATTATATAACATTTCACAAGCATTCATTGGTTTTTCTTTTCTTTTCTTTTTTCTTTTCTTTTTTTTTCTTTTCTTTCTCTGACAATATTTCTGGTTGAATGAAGCATCTGTTCTTTTAATCTCTTTGCTTTTAATATTTCATCCATACGCAAGGTCATAATGCTATGTTTATCACACTATAATCTGTTGCCATGGAAATGATGGCAATTGATGTGGTTCTGGAAAATCACTTCAACGGAGGATCAAGCAATTGTCAGAGATAGTCCATAAATGGAGAAAAAGCCTTTTAGTAAGATGTACAATTCTTATTGGCAGCAGATTGATATCTCTAATTTTGTATGTATACAAATCTCAGTTCAAATAAGAGTTAGCTCTTTTCCCTTCCCTTAACAAAATGAGAGCTTGTATTATGCTCAAATTCATCTTAAAGTATTATGTATTTGCATGGTGATTTTATTTTATCTGTGCTCTCTTCCACTCCCAGTACAATCATACTGACTGCAAGAGAGTCAGAAAGAATATTGGACTACAGTCCAATATTTCTGCAGCGCCCAAGGTTGTAAAGGCTGTGCTAAAAATAGGAGTCCTGATGCCTACTTGTGTTTTTGCATTTGTTCTTTGTAACTACAAAAAACCAAAACAATTTAACCAGTGCTCTTTATCTTACAGGTTTACAAGTTGTCCTGAATTCAATTATAAAAGCCATGGTTCCCTTGCTCCATATTGCCCTTTTGGTATTATTTGTAATCATAATCTATGCTATTATAGGATTGGAACTTTTTATTGGAAAAATGCACAAATCATGTTATTTTGAAGATTCAGGTGAGTAAAGCAATTGTTACTTTTAACTGGAATTGAACAGTGGCATCAGAAACCATTGGTTGAAAGCTATAATAGTTCTCACCAAATAAATATAGATTACATATTGCTCTTTTCTGAAAAATCAGATTTAATGGGGTCATAATTATATCCTCCCTGTCTCCCTCTGCATGGGAGATATCTACAGCTTTCTGCGTCACTTAATATGACATTCGCAGTAAAAATTATCAGTTAAAGTTCTCTACAGTACAACAGGACAGAATTGTAAGAAAATGTTAAAACTATTGGTAACTGGTAATTGGTTTTTCAGATCTGCAGCCAGCTAGGGTACAGTAAATACTACCATAAGACTGATGCTGAGTCCTGCTAACTAAAAATAAAAATGAGTACTAGATGATTAATAATGATGGGGAGTCTGGTGACATTATAAAGGGTTTCCCATTAATGTAACCTGAAAAAGGATATTCTCTCGGAGGCTGGTTCTGTATCTTTAGGTTTTCAAAAATATAACTGCTTAAAATTCATTCTTAATGGTTAATTAGTTCTGACAATTTCACAAAGAAATGGTTCAAAGTTCAAAATAGAAATCTGCTCACTTAGATTTAGGTATTATTAATATATAGCAATATAATGTTAAATAAGAAAATACCATAGGAAATATGATTCTGTGATCAGGCACAGTTTTATTATTCTTAAATGGATGAAAACGTGTGGTTTTTTTGGAAGAAAATCTGTAATTGTTAATCCCTATATGATTTCTTTTCTATTGGCATGTAATATAAAACATATATTTATATGTATAAATTATAAATCTAAAAGGCATGACCTCATTAGAAAGATGGGATATAATATTTCATATTACGGTAATTAATATATACCATTCTATCTGATTTTTATTAGAGAGTAAAGTCTGATAATTGCACATTAGTATATATTAGCATTATATACTATACATTAGTATATAATGCCATGTTAGGAATGTGCACACAAACACACAGAGAGACACTCACACAGAGGCACTCACACACAGAGACTCTATCTATCTATCTATCTGTCTGTCTGTCTGTCTGTCTGTCTGTCTGTCTGTCTGTCTATCTATCTATCTACTTACCTACACACACACACACACACACACACACACACACACACTCATTATGGAATTGCAGTATGAACCTCTTTAAATAGTTTAGATCACCCAAGAAACCTACCCAGATGGGTGACAGCATGTACATGAGTAAGCTTGTTTGAAGAATGATTTAGGTAAACCAGTATTCAAGGTCTAATGAGATCAAGCTTTTAATATTCATTCAAATACATGATCCTTGTGACTGCTGTGATTTTTTTCTGAGCCAGAGGCTGAAGACTGCTCAACTGAAATATTCTTTATTCACTTTTAGAAATATTAGCTGAAGATGAACCTGCACCTTGTGCATTCTCAGGGAGTGGACGTCAGTGTCCCCAAAATGGCACTGAATGTAAGGGCGGCTGGCCTGGGCCAAATGGAGGCATAACAAACTTTGATAATTTTGGTTATGCAATGTTAACGGTATTCCAGTGTATAACCATGGAAGGATGGACAGATGTGTTATATTGGGTAAGTGGTGCTTTTTGTGTATTTGAAAACATTTCATCTAAAAAAAGAGTTCTGAGATTATTTTGTCATTGTGAGCCACTTTGGTAAGTAGCCGCAGCTCACTTTTCTTGGATTACTTGGGTTAAAACAGTATGGACAATTTTTAAAATCTTGTGTTTCTAAGTTTTCCAACAGTATGTTTTATCAAGATGTCCAGTTTTGTGAAACTTTTTTTATCTGATGATTTTTAAGTACTTTGAGATTTTTGTATTAAAAATATTTACAATTTCATGTCAACATACTTTCAAAAAGAACTTTTTTTTAGTTTTATTCTATTTTGCAATAAAATATAATTAAAAGCAGTGACTAAATTATCTCCTTCTTCAATTTCCTTATACTAATGATCATGAAACATAGTACATTTCCTGTCATTCCTAATGAGAGTTGTAGCTCCGCAACATCTGGATGGCTACAAATACTTTTTTAATTATGTATCAAAGTAATGAAAATATCAGTATCTATGCCTTTTTACGCAGAAGTATTCCCATTTTCCTATACAGTAAATGTTTTTAAGGATTGCACCCTAGATCTAAATATTCAAAATTATTCCAGTCCTTTACAATAGGGATGCGCAGCTGACTTGATACTTCTCTAAAATGCTACCAAATTGCAATGTTTGTTGTGATCAAATTGGAAAATAGATGGGAAGTAATATTAAAGTCATTTCATTATCTGAAATAGAAATAGCTGCAAGCTGTAGCCATTTTTATCAGATAGCAGGCAAAGATTTGGGGTCCATATGTTATAGACAAATATGTATTCTACCTAATCTGAAAACTGGTCCAGATGATTGAAAATATTCTGGGCCCTGGAATTTCTTTTTGAATATCAAAATTCAGTAGCACTTGCACAAAATAGGTTAGTTCAAATTTTGTTTATTTTAGCACAGTAAATTTGAACCGGAAAGTATTGTTGTCATTTTTTTTTAAAAAGGGAGGGGGTTGTAAAAAGAAATCCTTGCTAACCTACCTGTGGTTCCAGATCTATTTTCTTTATAAAACTGTCTTATTTCATGTTATGCTTTGTTGTATGATTTTGAAAATTATGTTGAAAATTATCCGAATGCCATGCCCCAGAAAGCTGACAAATACTTGGAATATATACCACATTCCTCCCTAAGGCAACTTTTTAAATGTTTGCAATGTCAAACATTGTAATGATTTTAACCATTGTGATGGACAGAGTGTTATTTCCTCAACTAAAGGCTGCTTCCTACTGAAGGTGGCAGAAGAACTCCATTAATATTAAGTGTGTCTACAACCAGCAGGGATTTAATTAATATCTCCCATGTGGGACTAATTCCTAAAGTAGCTTCTGCCACCCATGGAAACAGAAAATAACTATTCTATGTTTACATATTCAGCAACAAAAACAATTGACAAAGATGCTATTCTAGTCTGTTGCTTACATTTAATTATAAGCTTTTTAAATATCTCACATTACTATATGGGTGGTACCACTCTGTTTGTGTATACTGCACAATTACAATGCCCCCTTGAAATCACTACAATATAGTCCTATTTGCCATATCAGGGAAAGGGCCCTCATTTATTTGTATGAGAAGAAATAAATGGCTAGGATGGCCATCTCTTCATAATATTTAGTTGTAACTCTTACCAATAAACCAGAAACATTGAAATGTTTCCCCTACAAAGCTACAATAATCGTTAGGAGGTTTTATTCTAACATTCAATCCAAATTGAGCATCCTTCCTGCAATTTAAAACTACTATTCTGTGTCCTGCACTTGGATCAGTAGAGATCAGGACTTCAGTCTGGGTGCCATCTTTTCAGCCATTTGAAATGTACTGTCATACAGTACTTCTTCTCTTTTCAAGGCTAAGCATTTCAGGTTCCTTCACTTTTCCTTATATAGGGCTTCCTATTCCCTGAATATTCTTTCTGTCATTCTCTGAGTTCTTTTTAGTTAGTCAGAATCCTTCTTAAAGTGTGATGCAGAACACAAGATGGCACCTGACCAATGCAAAGTTCTCTTATGGAAACCATTCTAATACATGAAAAAGGAATAATTAAGAATGCATTTCAGAAAAGATTGAGAACTCCTTTGCAAATTATTCTTTTGCTAATTAAGACAGAATTTTCTAGATGGTTTCCTATCTAATATTCTATCCAAGAAAAATATTCAACCATCTTGTTATAAACAGAATCAAAAATAAAACTGGAGTGGTAAGGAATAGAGGGCAAAACAAGTGAAGTTTATATTAATAAGTTTCAGATTTGTGGAGAACATTACCAGATGCTAAAGCTGGAAGAAGCCACTTAGGCCACCGAGTCCAACCATCTGTTTAAATTTAATATAAATTCCATGTCCAGCAGATGGCTGTCTGGTTTCCACTTGATCACATCCAGAGAAGGAGAATCCATTAATAAGTGCCTCTCTTAGAAAAGAACTTTGAAGCGTGCTGGTTAAATGTCAAGAGTTTTAAATGAACCATGTCCCATGAGGATCTCACATGAAGGGAAATTATCTGAATCTGCTTTACATGGAATACCTATCTCAACAAAACAAAACTTAATGTGCCACAGTGCTTTGGGTTTTTGGTTTTATGACGTACAGTACTTAACAGAGAGTCTAAGAAAAGCATAAAAGTACTTCCTTGTAAGAATTTTCTACATATCTCCAGAAGATGGCTTGAAAGACCCTTTCTCACTATAAAAGAACTAGTGAGATGTAGTGCTTAAGCAATTGAGCTTGAATCAGTGAGAGCAAAGAGAGCAGATTCTTGTCCACCATCAGCCATAGAAACTTTTGACCAATCACTGGTCAAAGGATCTCTCGGAAAGGATGTGGTTGCATGGAAAAAGATGGAGGAAAGAATGTTATGTGTGTCAGCTTGCACTCCTGGAAGAAAGGCAGGTCTGACAAGTAAATAAATGAATATTTATGATTTAATATTTTTGAACCATCTTTATTTGTATGGATTTAACACTGTAAATTTTGATTATTTTTAAAGGCTTCAGGAGTTTTGTAACTAATCTGATTTTGATTGTAGAACCTATCACAAATGACTAAGTTCATTTACACCATGATTATAGCTACCATATCTAGGCTGCAAAAAAAAAAAAATCCTGTCAATTACTAGATGGTAACAAAAATAATATAGAAAACGATAGCCATTTTCTACCACTACGTGGTCATCCAGACTGCTCTGAGATATCCCAGAGACGCATGTATTATGGTGTGATCATCTTGTATCAGAGTGTAGAATTTCTCTTTTAAATTTATACTCACTGCTTTTAATCAATAGTTTTTAGCAATAATTGAAGGACACGTATTACAGCTGAGTCTATGTGAGAAGATGAGTATTTGTTTATTCTAGCTACTACAGTTGTTTGCATTGTGTAGAAAGCCCTGGATATGGTTTAATCAGTGTTTTTTTTTTAAATCTGTTCAGTCATGTCTGATTCTTAGAGACTGGTTTCAGAGTTCAATAAGTAACTAGGTAATTTGATCTGAGTGTTGTCTGTATCAACCTGTCATTGTGTCTTTA
>JANHJO010002093.1:124210-141480 GCA_032468235.1 Pseudoxyrhopus heterurus | reverse complement strand
GGCAGCAGCTTGATAATATAGCTCCCAATCCGGGAGACCAAAACCACCTCTTTCCCTGGCCTCCTGTAACATCTTTAATTTGACTCTCGGCTCCTTCCCTTGACAGATAAACTCCAATATCAATTTGTTTGATACACTGGGGCCACCTGAAATAAAAATAAGAATTTTGGGAGCACATTCATTTTTATTGTTGCAATTAGCCCAATCAATGACAATTGCAGCTTCTTCCATCTTTCTAAATCTTATCTTTAATTGTTATATCAGTTTATTATAATTCTCTTCCTTAATTGTAGAGCACCTTGCTGTGAGCCAGATTCCTAAATACCTTACCTTTTTAACCGTCTGTATCCCCATTTTTCCACCATTTGAGTTATTTGCCTAATTGGCATATTTTTGGTCAATATTTTTATCTTTTCTTTGTTAATCTTTAAGCCCACCACCAATCCAAATTCCTCTAGTTTTGTTAATAATCTTGGCCCTGTCATTAAAGGTTCCTCCATTATAAAAACCACATCATCCGCAAAAGCTTTTACTTTATAATGTTCCCCTTTAATCTTTAAACCCTTTATTTCCGAATCTGCTCTAATTTGCCTAAGCAGTATTTCTAACGTTAAGATAAATAGTAATGGGGACAGCGGACACCCTTGCCTAGTATCTTTCTCTATTGTAATTCTCTCTGACTCCTCTCCATTAACTAGTATTTTCGCTGATTGTCTCCGGTAGATTGCTTGTATTGCTCCTATATATTTATCGCCGAAGTTCATATGTTTCAATTGGTATATCATGAATTTCAAGTTTACATTGTCAAAAGCTTTCTGGGTGTCCAAAAAAAACCATTGCTAGCTGTTTCTCTGAATGTGCTTCGTAGTATTCCAGGACATTTATCACAGTTCTTACATTATCTTTCAGTTGCCTCTTGGGAAGAAAGCTGTTTTGGTCCGGGTGTATAAAGCTAATCAAAAATCTTTTTAATATTTCAGCTAAAATAGACACAAAAATTTTATAATCGATATTTAAAAGTGAAATAGGCCTATAATTTTTAATTTGTTGAGGATCAGCATTTTCTTTTGGGATCAGTGTGATATATGCCTCAGACCAGGACTTTGGTACTTTAGATTTGGTTAGAACATCATTAAAATTTTTGACCATTTGTTTCCCCAATGTATTAATTAGTGTCTTATACAGCTCCGCCGGGAGACCATCTGTACCTGGAGTTTTGTTATTTTTTTGCTTTTTTATTGCCGCCTCAATTTCTCCAAGCATTATTTCTCCATTCAGCATTTCCCTTATTGTCTCTGGGATATTAGGCAAATCCACTGTTTCAAAATACTGTTTTATTGCTTCTTCCGAAACCTCTTCTACCTTGTATAACTTACTGAAAAAATCTTGCACTATTCTTTTCTGTCCCTCACTACTATCTCTTAAAATGTCATTATCATCTTTCAATTGGTCTATCCTTCTTTTCTTTTTTTCCTTCCTCAATCTGTATGATAACCACCTCCCTGGTTTATTCCCACATTCAAAGTAATTCTGTTTAGCCATCTTGATCTTATAGGCTAATTCTTCCTGGTCCAATAAGTTCAATTTGTGTCTAATCGTGTCCCTCTCTTCTAATACCTTCTCATTTCCCAGTTTTTCCTGTAACTCCTTTTCACATTTTTCCACTTTTCAATCAATAACTTCCTGCTATAGTGTTTTTCCCTATTCCTCCTCACATTGTATTTTATAATTAGGCCCCTCATGTAGGCCTTTGCAGTATCCCAAATAATATGTCCTGGCATATCTTTTGTCTTATTTTCCTCGAAGAAGAGGTCCATCTCATATTTCAAAATTTGTTCAAACTTTTCCTCTTTTAAAATCTCTGGATTCATTGTCCAACTTGATCTCCTTTTCCTCCCTTTCCAGGTCACTAAAATCGGATTGTGGTCCGCCCATGTATTTGTCTGGATCTCTACTCCTTGAATATTTATTCTAATTTCTGGGGTTACCCAGACCATGTCTATTCTGGACCAGGAATTGTGTCTATGAGAAAAGAATGTATATTGATTGAGCGTTGGGTTCAATTCCCTCCATATGTCCTGAAAGCCAAATTCTTGTATCATCTCCCCGCAAATATTGGGGAGGACCTTTCTATTTACTCTCTTTCCCTCTTTTAAACTCGATTTATGGTCTTTTTTACTATCCATGACTGCATTAAAGTCACCTATTAGACAAATATGCTCATAACGTAGATCCACTATTTTTTGGTACATAGTTTTATAAAATTCCTTTTGATTATTGTTTGACGCTGAAATAGCGATTAACAATGTACTTTTCTCACAGATTACAACCTCCAACATTAGTACCCTTCCATCTTCATCAGAATAAACTTGTTTAGCACCAATGTTACTCTTAACATACATTACAATCCCTCTTTTTTTTTTTTGATTCGCCGAGGCCACAAACATATTCCCTAATTTGGGACACATTAATAGATTACTGAACTGTTTTTTAATATGCGTTTCCTGGATGCAAATAATATCAACCTTCGCTTTCCGTAATTTTATAAAGGTTCGCTTTCTTTTTTTGGGGGGGGTCATTCAAGCCATTTATGTTTATTGAAAGTAGACGAAGCTCTTCTCCCATCACTTCACTTATATACCGGCCTTTCTAGTTTGTCTTATTATCCTTTGTCCTCTTATTCCTAGTCCTTCTCCAGCCTCTCTTTCATTAGTTCTTCTTTCTCTCTGCTCTTGTTCCCTCTTTTTCTCTTCCCCTTGTAAGTCTGCGTGGCTTTTGCTATCTGTCTCTACCTCGCTTTCCTGATCTTCAGTCATTGCAAATTGATTTTCAAAAAATTCATGAGCATCTCAAATATTATCAATTTTAAATTTTTTATCCTGCCAGGAAATCAGTAGGCCTTCTGGCAGAAGCCATCTATACATAACACTGTATTTCCATAACTGAGCTGTCAAAAAGTGATAGTTTCTCCTCAAGTCTCTCACTCTCCTGGACAATTGTTTTAAGATTACCATTTGTTTACCTTTATAAATCAGGGGTTGCTCTCTTGTGACATTTATTATTTCGTCTCTCAAAGCTTTTTTACAGAATCTTATGTGGACTTCCTTAGGGAGGTTATGTCTCCTCACATAATTGGTGTGCACCCTGTACACCTCATCAACCTCCCTCCGTATCTCTTGTCTGTCTCGTTGCAACACTCCTGCAATCATCTCCACCATTACCTCCCCCAATATTTCTTCTTTCTCCTCCCTGACATTTTGAAATCTCAGGTACATGACTGCCCTCTCCATTTCCAACCGTATAATTTCCTCTTCTAATTTTTTATTTATATTCAATTGTCTCTGTTCCCATCTTTCCATTTTTTCTTCCATTTTTTTCCATTTTTATTTCTACTTCTTGTATCTGCTCATTTTTAGTTAGTGAAAGTTGAATACTCTCTATCTTACCCCCCATCTCCCGTAAGTCTCCTCGCACATCATTCCTCAAATTCTCAAGATTATTAACCATTGATTCTTGATTTTTAACCATAGTCTCTTGTATATTCTGGAGCATCGTCTGTATATATGATAGATCTTGTGAGATCTCGAGTGTCTGGAGTGTTAGTTGGTGCTTTTTTAAAAATTGTTTTATATTATATAGGTATATTTTAGCATTATATTTATCCAGGTTGTATTTATCCATGTTGTGAGCCACCCAGAGTCCTCTGGAAATTGGGCGGCATATAAATACAATAAATAAATAAATAAATAAATATTTTGAAGAGAACCCAATTTCTCTATCGCAGCCATATTTTCCATTGATCTTCATACGGATGGAGAAATAGTCACCGGAAATGCCAATGTGGTTGTTTTTTTCCTCAATTTGGCAATTGTGGTTGTGCTTGTCATTTCCAAATTGCCAAGCCACTTCTTCTACAACAACATAAACTGCCAATTTTCAGCTTAAATTTTTCCTCAAATTCATCCAAAAAAAGTCAAAAATAATTCTTCACCATCTTAAATGATAAAATGAACATACTTGTTATGTTCATGGCATTAAAGTATGGTTGTCTTAACTCACAACATACAAACCCAAAACCAAGCAATCTATCTGTAGGTTAGCATGATATATGAACTAAAGCTGGTTATAAATGGCCTTTCTGTATTCACCAAATTTGCAGCCAGAGAAATTGGAGAATTTCTAATTTTTAAGGAAGGACACCATAGTGCTGATGATAACACCAAGGCTAATGAAAATTCTCAGCTGGTAGAGTTCCTTCTTGATATTTTACTTTGGGATTTAATCAAAGCCTGGGAGCCGAAAGGGATGATTATACAGTGAAAGGCAGTATATTTTTGACAGCTCCCAATTACAGTAAATGGCTCATTTCATATGATTAACTAAATATTAAATCTGGGATGCAATAAGGTCTCCTGCCTTGATCAGGGATTTAGACTAGGAGATTTCCAAGGACCCTCCCTGTGATTCCATGATTCTTTGATTTTAATTAATTTAATTTAATTTAACAACAAAATGTCTTTAGAAAATTAGTTAAACAAAAAGAAAAACTTTAAAAGTACTTTTTTAACCATGAAATTTTTCCTGCAGGATAGTAAGTCTGTAGAAATAATACTATGGTTCCTTGCATCCTTCCTGAGAAAGAGAAAAAGCGAGGCTTCTAAAAATGTGTTATAACATGTAATTTATATTACATTAACATATTTTAGGATATTAACAAAAGCTTTCTCTTACCCATGCAATGTTTCCATCTATCTTTCTCTTCTGCTTTTTGGAATCTGAGTTATTGTACTTCTGAACTTTTTTTTCTTTCCTCAGTTCATCATTAAGCACACACACAAAACAAAGTGCTCTTTCATAATGGACCACCCCATCCCCCCAAATGTGTTTTTTTCTTAGCATGTGTGTGTTTGTATGCATTTATACTGTGTGTGTATTTATGTGTATATGTATGTATGCTTTTTAAAAACAGATGCAAAGTTATGTGGGGATTGGGGAACTGATCTGAGTTTGGATTTAGTGCTAAAACTAAATTAAGGTTACTTTCAATGTCCTATCCTAAATGTATATAATTTTCTTTCTTTCCTTGCTATTATAATAGCAAGAAGTGTCTTAGAACTATTAAACATCTACGCACATATTCTAACAATGTTACTTTCTGTTATTATCATCTAAACCTCAATTATATGAAATGGTTGCCATAACATCAACAATTCATAATCCTGATGAATTATCTATTTCATACAATTTACTTTTCACAAATGTGTTTCTGACTATTAAATTTAAATACTGTACTCATTTATCTGAGAATACAGTCATGTTTTTGAGGAGTTATTTATAAAACTGCATTTGGTAATCTTTTTAAATTTCTGTGCTTCGTTTTCCACAATACATCTTTGCAAATTAAAAGAGAATTGGTGGTAGAATGATAACATTTTGACTCAACAGCAAAACTGTTCACATTATCTTCTGATCTCTCCTTTCGACAGTCAGTATTTGTTTGTTTGTTTGTGTGTATGTTTGTGTGTGTGAGAGAGAGACAGAGAGAGAGAGAGAGAGAGAAATTCCTGGTTTTGAACTGATGCACAAACAGAAAGGCCTGGAACACTGAGACTACATATTTAAATAACTGGAACTGGATTCAGTGGTGTCATTGCACTGATGGAGTGTACTAATTCATAATAAATGTTCCTTCTTCTTGTATTATCCTGCTTGTGAGAATTGGAAATCCCTTGGTACCAATGCAGGGCTCACACTGTCTGATTGCATAAATGGAAGGGCACTTGCTTAAATGTTGGATATTACCCATGTTCAGATTTTTTCCCATGCCAGCCTTTAATTTTAAGAGCACAATTCTATTGTACATTTTTTGGCTTTGCAAGAGCTGCAATTAACTGTTTCTCTCTGGCAACAACTATTTCCTTTTACTATATATTCAGTTCTGTCTATTCATTTTTGCATGTAAAAATTTATTATATAAGATGTATGGAGTTCTGGTGCTTTTGTATTTTTCCCTGATGTTTCTAAATATACATCTGAAGTGACGAGAAAATGATGGGTGTTTTAATCTTCTTTTCCCCTTATGTCTGGTACTTATAAATACTGACTGTATTTATTTCACATGCATGTGTTTTGGTCACCAGCTGATCACTATTGCAAATGGAAGCAAATGTTTCTACAAGGTCATCTTATTTTTTACAGATGAATGATGCTATGGGATTTGAATTGCCATGGGTGTATTTTGTCAGTCTCGTCATCTTTGGGTCATTTTTCGTTCTAAATCTTGTTCTCGGTGTATTGAGCGGGTAAGCACACACCTTTTTCATCCTAGAAGCAGAGTCCATATTTCGGTTGCCACGAACACATAGGTAGAATATGGAGATTAAACCAAAAGAATTCGGAATAAGATTTCCAAATTAAAACATGGCGGAGGACCAGAGCTTCCTTAAGACCAAATCCATTTTCTAAAAACAAAGAAAATCCCAGTAAATCAATTTAAATGTAAGTGTAGCATTAGATATGAAAAATACAGTTAAATAGAAATTAATTGGTGAGTTAGAGGTCAGTACAAATAAAACAAACTCTCAACCCTTTTAGAATTGTATACTTCCACATGGAATTTTCATGACTAAATGAGTGATATCGTACACATCATGAGTAACTGCTAGAGTGCTGGTAAATCTGGTACATGCTGAAGTAGTGTGCTGCTAAAAAGAGCAGGTTGTGCTAATACACTGAATACCTATGTGATCTGTCAATTGTGAAAGGACTCTGCTATATAGTGAACAGCTGAATCATAACGTATTTCCTTACATTTTACAGGTAAATGATGCAATAGGATGTGAGTGGCCATGGATCTATTTTGTTAGTCTTATCATTCTGGGCTCATTTTTCGTACTTAACCTGGTACTTGGTGTACTTAGTGGGTAAGCCGTTAAATTAAATTTGCATTTCACACCACAGTGTGTAAAATGGTCTGTGCATTTGTTCTACGTTTCACACTGCTGGCTTTTCTGCATGTGCCTTGGATTGGTATGCCATTTTATGAATGTTTGCTTTTCCGACTGCCTGAATTTTATCATGGTACTTGCCTGTGACATATTTACAGTCTTTGCCAGCTCCTTCAATTCAGTGAAGAACTAACATTGCCAGTATTACACTACTGCACTCCTTGTAGATATGAGTACTCTAAACCACCTGTGTAAGTAGTATTTTTAAATATGGATAATGCTGTTGTTCCCTGTTACCTACACAGTGCAACATTCACATTAGCACACAGGCTTTTCATGTAAATCAGGGGTGTCAAACTGGCGGCCCGCGGGCCGGTTGCATCACGTGCAGGCCACACCCACCCCAGCTCCATGAAAGGGAAAAACATCACAAAACATCATGTGATGGCAACGTGATGCTGTGAGTTTGTCACCCATGATGTAAATCATCTGTAAGACATAGTTTAGCAGGCACTTCATTTTTCTTTCTATTTGTGCCTATTGTTTGGTTTTTTTAAGTGTTTGCTGCTTTTGCAACATTGAAGGAAACATCCTGTCTAAACACATGAAATTTAATCTAGGGAATAGTATAAATAGCTTACTTTGCTGTCAGTTGTAAAAAACACAACACTTTATCAATGCAAGCCATTTCATCATTGCCAAAGGGAAAGGTTGTCATCTCACCATCATCTGTTCCAGAAGGTTTCTTTCCTGCACTGAAAAAGAACTTGGAATACTGGCAGACTGCCTATTAGGTGCAACACTGAACAATTTGGAAATGGAATATTCTAGAAAAACCGCTGAACATTTCATTCTCCTTCCAGTCCATATTGAATCTCCTCTAGAACATGTTTTCTAGAAGCCATTTAACAATTTCCAGAAATAATTCCTCCAAAGTTGAATCCGTTTAAGGTAACTGGGAATTATTTTTCTGTATGTTAGACCAAAAATATCTATTTTAGAGATAGAATCTACCTGAGAGACCTCAAATGCATTCTAATTTGGAGATTTGCCTTTGGAAGAGACCATCATCCCAGAGGGGAAGAGACCATTTTGGAGTTCTTCAAAACATTCTGTTTCCAAATCAGTGAGTTTTTCACATCCTATGGGGCTGTGGTTTAGTACAGGTGCTTCCATATCGTCTTGACTTTTGGCAAATCCCTGTGCAAGTCTTGCAGTTTTCTTGGCAGTAATTTCAGAAATGGTTTGCCTTTGCATTCTCTTTCCTAGGGCTGAGAGAAACTGGCTCAAGGTAGTGTTTGTGTATTAACATATGGAAAATTGCTTGTAATATAAAATCATAAAGAACATAAACCACAAATAGTGGTTATGCCATATACCATAAAGCACATACTCTTCTTTCTCTGCCTTATCCTGCAACTACTTCTGAATCACAACTGGGAAATGGACATTCACTGTTAAACTGAATGTGACCCATTATTTTGATTACCATTTGTGAACAATTGGAGCAGGTATCTGGCTGACTTTGCCTGATTTTGGAAGCTAAGCAAGGTTGAGCTTGAATAATACATGGATGGAAGACTATCAGGAAATAATCAGGCTATAGACTAGGAAATGGAAAATCGTCCTTTAAGAATGCAATAACAAATATAGATGTAATTAATTTATTGATTGTTTTATAGAATAGCCACCACTGTGAGTCAGGACAATATTCGTGTAACCTAGAAGGTTAAAACTCACTGATCTTGGCCAAAAGGATTGAATTAGATGAAGATTAGTCTTTTATCACCTACTTCATTCCTAATCTTAGAGAATATGTTTAAAGAAACAGTTCCTTTCAGCATATTAGTTAACTTTGATTAACAATTTCTGGCATTGTTGTTGTGAAATAGTTTCATGCCCATTTTAATTTATTATTGTATTTAAGCAATTTATTTCCTTTATTGTTACACCTTTTCCTAATGAGAGTAAGGTAAAGTTGAATAACATAAGAATCCCATTAAAATATACTATCCAGTCAATTATATACAGCCAACTTCACAGCCAACCTGAATGTAACTCAGTTTGATTCTCAGTGAATGACTAACAGAGAGAGCATTATGTGATCGATCAGAGAAACTTTCTTTAATATTTCAGCCTCAAACACCTTACATTAAAAAATTTAATAGTAGGCCCAGAGAGAAAAATTTGCTCTTTTTCAGAGAAACAAGCCTCAAGTCCTTTAGGGCTTTATGTATTGTAAGCATCAGAAAAGGAAGAATGTTCATAAGCAGAATCGTAGCCAAGGGATCAGTTTTAATACAAAATACATTTTGTCTAATTATCCTGAGTGTGTGGAAGGGAAGAATCAAATTCCATTTATTATTATAATTTTCCAACCGTACAAGTTTTTATGTAGGATAGATGGAAATTTCATTAACCTATGTAGGCACTTAGGTGACCATACACTGAAATAGACACTGGGGCACAATGCTAATCTCCTCTAGTATGCATTGTCACATTCGCTATGTTCCCAGTGGTTCCTCTTGCACAAAATAATCTGAAGGGTTATATTTATAAATAGACAGAAGGCATGGCACAAGCTGACTGAGGGAGATGGAGGAAAACTGCCCCTTTTCTGATGTAAATATTATTTATTTATTAATCAAACAAACATATAATGCCCATTCTTTGATTCAGTGAAACTTTGTGCAGCAAACAAAACAAAATACACCAGTCTTAAACATTAAAGGAAAACCCATTACCCCTCCTTCCATGCAATAAACATCTCAATAGGCTTCATAGCATACATCCCTGCCAGCTTTTCAGAACTAGTGACCTAGCCCCACTACCTGGGGGACAGCCACCTCTTCACAGCCTTCTGAAAAGCCTGTAGGGTTGAGGCCATCCATATCTCTGGAGGGAAGCTATTCTGTAAGACAGGTGCTATGACAGAAGAAATGCTTCTCGTACCTACCAGATGATGTTGTCTCAATGAGGGAATCCAGAGTGTTCCCCCTCTGCCAGATCTGGTGGGATAGTCAGAAATTATTGCAGAGAGACTGTCCTGATAGTAAACACAAGCAGATCTTGAATTATACCCAGAACTCATAGGGAGCCAATATGGTTCACTTAGCAGTGACATTAAATGGACTCTGCATTCCCGGTGAGAAGAAGCTTTTTGAGGCTTCGGAATGCTCTTCAAGGACAGCTGCCTGTAGGATTAATTTTATACTCACAGACCAAAAGTATACACAGATACGGTATGAAATCATAAACAAAGTAAGACATTAGCATGCTAGGAAGATAGAGGGGGTAGTATATATTATAAACTTTCTATCTTCTAAGCCCGCAATAAATAGGCAAAGCCAGCATGCCTAATTATGATACAAACCCTGCAGTTTCTGATGGCAGTTACAACTGAGCAGCATTTAGCAACTTTCATAGACATTTCAGCAGATAGATCTGTTAGTAAAAAGTGCACAACTTCTACTTAAAGACAACTCGTATATTTAGCAAAGATGGAGAATATTAATCCAAAGCACTAAGTAAATCATGCCAGGCTCTCTTTGTGGCTGTGTCTAACTAAGCGTAGGCTCCAAATATGAGATGTTTCTGAACTTGCTATCCAACCCTTTTCAGGATTAAACTTTACTAATGTATAGTTGCCTTCTAGAAGTTATGTTAGGAAAATAGGAACAGCGAAAATTTTATGACAGATACTTCCATTAAAATAATTTAAAACTTTGGATTGGCCATTCTACAGGTCCAAGTAAAGGGCTTGCTGTCTGACCTCTATCATAACTTTATTTGGCCCACACATTAACAGAGATACTTTGATGCCATTCATTTTTTAGTTATTGTGGCAGTTGATAGATCTCTTAGTGAATAAGATTATCTTAATTAATTTCTAGTTAACCCATAAGATTAAGTTAGATGTGGGCAATTGATGCTTACTTATGGTATTTTGAATGTTAACTCATACTAAACTTGGCCATTAGTTATGCTGGCTAGTCATGTGAGAATTACAACCCAAAACATTTGAAGACATCAACTTTGATTTAAGGAACTAGAAAGACTTTACTTCAATCACTGCTGTCCATCAGGTATCACTCCTCGATCGTATTTCAGATTAAAATTTGCCTGCATCTGTTCTCATTTATATTATTTTATTTGCCTCAAACTTTATATTCTTTGAATTTCTGTTTCAGTTTAAGAACATAATCTTGATGCAAACTTATCTAATACATTTGTATTGTCCAAAATATTATATGTGTGCATGCTTCAATTTAAGTCAGAGTTATCAGTACATGCTCCAGACACAGTCTTCACCACATGAGAGAGTATGAGGACATTTGCTCTTACTTAAAATTCCAAATAACTGGGGGAATATTTTGGAATTCTACCTCTCTTACTTTCAAAATGCCCTTATCAGGCACAGTTTACAGAATGAAGTGAATCATTTCCTCAAAACTGTCCAGAGTGTTTGCAATTAGGATATGAACTTAGATATGCTAGTTTACAATTTAACACTTAGCCAACCATAAAACAAATGCAGCCAGTAAAGGAAAGGAAAACATTTTATACAATTGTAAGCATGAGAAGGGGTCCTTGCTGATCACGAAGTTCATTAAAAAAAGGAACCTTGCAGTATGCATATTAAACCAGGTAGTTAATTAATGGCTGCAGTTGTTGAAATTGATAATTGATTGATGAAAAATATTTTAACCATTGTAATTTATAATATTTTCAGAATAGAATTCACACTGTTTGTAATTGCAAACATTTAAAGATCTAATTAAATGAATCTATATTTAAAGCTGTTTTAGGCCTCCAGTGTTAATCTAATGGGGTGGTTTCTATAATTGAACACACAACCACCTAATTATAATTGTTGTATGACCTTTGGCATCATGTATTGAGTGCCCCTAGTTCAGACAGCTTCTTAAAAACCAGAATCCACATATTGTGCAAAATTATAGTTTTCTTAATCATGGTTTATTGACCAAGCTGTGAAAACATTTACTCTCACCATCTTACTCACTTAAAGTGCATCTATTTCATCCATCTGTTGATGGAGGAAAGAGAATTCAAGTGGGGAGCTGCTGAGCAGAATATCACTTGCTGTATTTGTTTGACGGTAATTTGACAAGTAACTTTGTTTGAATGAAGCTCAAAACTCTGGAGAAACAATATTTTCTTCTCTCGTACAAAGAGAATTTACATTCAAGAACAGTATAAAGCAAATGTGATTGAAATTCTCTTGAACACTAAATTGAAGCATTGCTTTTCTTTTCTTCCTCTTCCTCCATTATAGTTTAGTATTGTTTGAAAATTTGGTTTTTTTCCTGTTTTCAGGAACTCCTTTGCTATGCAAATCTGTGTAGGCAAAATGCATCAAAGCTGTCTGGCTGTGAATTGCACAAGGCCACTGACCAAGAGAGCAATTCTTGTATAGCTAGTGCAAAGCTAGTGCAAAGCACATAATTAATTAATTAATGAGAGATCTTTTGCTCCTGAAAACCTACTAGCCTATATTCTACAACAAAACCATAATTGGTGTGATTCATACAATATCCTAAACTATGTTATATAGTTTATAAAGCAGACCCAATTGGCAAAAGAAAGCTCGGGACCGTATTGGTTGGAAACCTGTGGAAGAGGCCTTCATCCTGCAGTGGATAGACAACGGATAAAATGATTGATGATGTTAGTTTATAAAACACAATGGTTAGGTCCATAAAACCTACAAAACTAAAGTTAAGCAAATCACAAAGCTAAATCATTGGAGGTTATTTGTTCTGTTTGCAAAAAATACAAAAAAAGTACCCAGGGCTCTCAACCAAAAATTCATTCTCAACATTAAACAGAATATTTCTCTCTGGAAACAAGCAATGGGAAACTAATATTTTTCATCACTCTTGATTTGATTTTCAGAGTTGTTTTATTTATTGCTTTCCTGTTGAATTTTTAGTTTAGTCAAGACCACAACCTTGATTCTGGACACATCTAAGGCATAACTGCTCAAAATGTGACTTATCATCCAGTGGATTTGTTGCCTTCATGTTATAAAATCAGCCTCCTTGTAGAGCAGAAATGAATATATAGAAATAGTGGTTGTTTTTGTTACACAGCTTCATTTTTAAAATGGCACATTTAAAATGCCAGCCATTCAGGGGTTATTATATTGTTAACATAGAATATCTGAAACAGTAAGAGAATCATTTCTTATTTACAAGTGGAAAACCTTTTTTTTTTAATGAGGGGGGATAATCTGCTCCTCGGGAATGGCGCTAACCACCAGAGAATGCTTTCTGTGAAGACAGATTCTACTGGAAGCACCGCTATTTCTCTGGGTAGTCATGGGAACACACTTTTCAAATATACATTTATATCTATAACCTGAATTTATTGTCCTGCTTGAGGACAGCAAGAGACTAATGTTCTGGCATGTCCCTGAATGACCCTTCTATATGGGAAAGTAACGGGTTTGTAGGGATATATATTCCTGGCAATTCCTACAGCCATGTTTTTTCTTACAGTGGGTGCCCTTGGATTCCTCTATTAAAAAAACTGCTCAGTTAATTATGTGGATACATCCCTAAAAACAGCTGCAGTGTAGCACACACAGGATTAAGAGAAAAAGGCATTTAAATAATGATGCACTAAATAGAAAATGGCAATGAACTGTCAGTTTCAGTTTCTGGGCAAAAGCAAACGAAGTCACTTTGACAGCATTCCTTTTCTCAACAGAGCTAAGGATAAATAGGAAGAGAACATAAGAGCTTTCCATTCTCGAACACAAAGAGTCTTAACAAAAATAAAAATAAAACGAACATTTTATGCATTCATTCATTCATTTGTATGTTTTTTTATAGCTACCCATTTCATGCAGTTGACTCTCTCTCTCTTCTAACCCTAACAAGGATTAGAAACACAGAAAAACCCACAAACACAACATATAACCCTAGGTGGTCGAAAACAAATGTCACCATTCACACATATACAAATAAAAATAAATAAACAACAGAGGTCATCTAACTATCTGACCCAAATCCCTGGGAAAACAGCCAAGTCTTCAATAGTATCTTGTGAAAAGACTCACAGGGTTGGAGCCATCTGTATCTCGAGGTGGCTGAGGACAGGGCAGGGGCTGCTACTGAGAAGATATGATTCTGAGCCCAACAACATTGATCTTGGGTGTTGCACAACCAATAAAGGTATTAGTGACCAAATATTACCATCTCAGTGTGCTATTTGAGGACATTTTAATATATTCATTACATTATTAATCTGATGTTCTCTGGGCAATAAATGAAAACACCTACCAAATTCAGACAGGTACAGCAGTTTTGTGCCTGGAAGGTATTTACTTAGATTTGGAACTAGAAACCTTTGAAATCTGACTCATCAAACAGTAGTACTATACTCTACATGGGGCTGGCCCTGGAGAGTATCTGGGAAGCGTCATCTGGTGCAAAATGCAAGAGTGCAGGAAGTTATGTATATACATTACATCTCCGCTGCATGGGTTACCAGTTTGCTTCTGGGTACAATGGAAGTGCTGGTTTTGACCTTTAAAGCCCTATATGGCATGCGGCCAGGTATCAGAGGAACTGCCTTTTCCCAATTACATTTATATGTCTCACTAGGTCTGGCAGGAGAGGCATGTTGTGGGTCCCGTCTGCAGTGAGCTTCATCTGACGGGACCCAAAGACAAGTCTTTTCTGCTGTGGCACCCACCACCTGAAACACCCTCCCTGTTAAGGTGAGGGTAGCCCCAATCCTCACTACTTTCCAAAAAGCCCTTAAAAGAAGCCCGGGGACCTCCTGGTATCAGGGAACCTGCATGTTGGCTGCACTGTGTGTATTATTCTCCTGCTTGTGGTTTTGTTTTTATCTATGTTTATTGTTTTGTTTTTAATTTGTTTTGCAGTATGTTTTACTAGTATGTTATATTGTATGCTGCCCAGAGACACTGCATGTGAGATGGGAGGCTATATAAATTAGACAAAACAAATAAATAAAATAGCTGGCAGGGCCACCTGAGACCCTAATTATATTTAAGAAGATGAAAGAAAGCATTACGTCCAATCTACTTCAGAGGAGATCCAGAATGATGCCAGAGGAAGTCTGGCAGATGAAGGTTTGGAATGCATATTGTTATGAGTCCTTAAAAGTGTAAGGCATAAGGAACGTAGCATGGCAAGTGATTTGAATTGCTATTTGATACGTGGAAAGTGTTTGCATTTTTGTAAATTTTCTTTATTTATATAATCCTGTCAAGGAAAAATAAAGAAAAAACATGGGGGTTTGAATTTTGTTGCTGTTGTTGTTGAAAGGCTGTGTAGCTTCGTAAATCAGTATATCTCATGTTTTATCTGCATCCATAGAGAATTTTCCAAGGAAAGAGAAAAAGCCAAGGCCAGGGGAGATTTTCAAAAGCTACGTGAAAAACAACAGCTAGAAGAAGATCTCAAAGGTTATTTGGATTGGATTACCCAAGCAGAAGACATTGACCCAGAGAATGAAGAGGAAGGTGATGGAGAAGGCAAACGAAATAGTATGTCAAAGCTCCTCAATTAAAGATCACTGATAAAAGAAGATTCTGTGTTCTAAAAATGATTTACAGTAACCTTCTCTAATTGACTTCTTCCAAATATGTTGGGACAGCAATTCCAGAATACTTAATCATCATGGTTTTGCAGAGTACCAAAGGTGCTTTTTCAAGAGGTAACTGGACTTCCTTGTTTTTCTTTGAAGCCCTTTCACTTCTCATCCAAGAAGCTTCTTCAGCTTTCTTCAGAGTTGAACAGAAAGTCCAATTGCCTCTTGAAAAAGCACTTTTAGGACAACCATGACCTGGGTGAGTGAGAACCTCCACAGACACTTTGGGGAGTAAACGTGTTGAGAATTTTAGAAGTTTGGAAGATATCAGATTGGAGAAGGCAGAAGGTGATTACATACAATCAACTTTCTCAGATTCATATGTTCTTCCCAAATGAGATCAACATACTCCCTGTACATGCCTATTGCATTTTCCAAATTTTGCTGATTTCTCAATCCACCAGAATTTTGCCAAATTCTTTCCAAGCCCCCTGAAACATATGAATACACCTGTAGTTTTTGCATTCTCTCTTCCCTTTGTATAAGGAAACAATGACAGTATTCTCCTAATCATCAGGTACAAATACCCTCTTTATACATATGTTACCTAAGTAGCATAGCCATTCCATTAGCAAATCCAATTTGTATATTAACACTTCTCCAGTTCTATCAAGAACAATGCAGACCGTTTTTTTCAGAATTCTCACATTTATTACTTTCTTTCCATCTGTTTTTTTCTCAGATACTAACCTTATTATACAAAACTCTGAAGTCTTCCACATTCCCTCACTTTGGTTTTGTTTTAAATCATTTTATTACATTTATTTTTAATTTCATTCTCTCTGGTGAAAACTCCTTGTCTACCCCTTTTCATGCACTTCCACAGCCATTATTTATTTCTACAAAAATTAGCCTGCATTTTCTCTTTCTTTCAGTCATCAACCTATTGATTCTTGCTTTTGTATGCAAGAGAAGAGCCTAGATGATGCCAGTTCCACCATATTAAACCTAAACTTTCCTTTCCCTGCATGAATTCATCATCTGTTGCAACCTTCCTTTTCTCTTATGCTTAAAGACACAAAGTCTGTCTTTTTCTTTTTTCCACTTCTAAACTCATGCCCCTTCTTATTAATTCCTTTTACATTCAACCTGCAATTTTTCATATGCTATGACTGTCGCCAGATGGCCCCCAGATGTTGACCTCCACTATTATCCTAGAGTTGGTTTATGAAAGCTTTCACATTTATTTGTAAAATATAAAAGTACAGTGTAGACTAGAATGCTGTCCTTAGCTGCATCCATGCCACATGGTTACATTCTCTGCTTACAGTAGGACTCTATTGGTTGATTTTGACCAATAGGCCACAAGAACAACCAAAGTCCAGTTTTACGCAAGCATGTTAATACTCAAGCAAACCCAAATCTTTAATCTAAATAATACCTTGCAAGCCAAAATACTGTTGTCCGTATTCCACTAATTAGGAGAGGCATGCAGTATATGCAGTACTGACATTCATTCAAGAGATGAAGTTTGTAATTTGGATATATTTATTAACTCATATTGGGGTTTAGAAGTCAGACCAACTGTTATCTTTTTAATTTTTATTTCTAAAAGTCAGGCATGTGAGAGTAAGCCACAAAACAATGGCTAGGAATAGAGAATTACCGTATATACTCGAGTATAAGCCGACCCGAGTATAAGCCGAGGTCCTAATTTTACCCAGGAAACCTGGATAA
>JANHJO010002093.1:60099-73650 GCA_032468235.1 Pseudoxyrhopus heterurus | reverse complement strand
ACGTCTTTGGACAGCGCTGGCTCTTCGGCTTTGAAACGGAGATGAGCACCACCCCCTAGAGTCGGGAATGACTAGCATGTATGTGCAAGGGGAACCTTTACCTTTACCTTTTATATTTGGGACTGGGGACAAAGGTGGAAGAAAACGAAGAAAGTTAGGTTGTACTGTAAACAGAAAAAAATGATAAAGTATATATTATCCAAATTTTAATAATCATATTTTATAAATGGCCTTACCAATTCAATGAAGACATTTTATAACTAGAATAATATATTTTATTGATATAGGAGAGCTTGCTTACAATTAGAGTGTAGAACTCAGTTGTAAGCTTTTCAGGATAGATGTTTTTATGTTATAAATCTATATCTAATTATTTATAATCTCTCAATACCATTTCTTCAGGGGAAGAGGATACTCAGCAAGCTCCAAATTACTTATATGTGTCTGTGTACACACACACACACACACACACACACACACACACACACACACACACCTTTCTTAACTACTCTGTTATAATACTTTTTTGATCTAATCTTAAAATATAACTGTGAATTGAGAAATTCACAGTATTAAGTTTGGAACTGTCTTGGTATAGATACAATTACCAGGAACTGTCTTGGTATAGATACAATTTTGGATAGGTTATTTAGTTTCATCTTGCTTCACTTGGAGACATGCTAATATGGCATCTGATTTGTACAAATAAAGTAGTTGGTTTGTTGAACAAGAGTAGATCATCTTGTGAAGTTTGAGTTCTTTTTTTCTTCTGCTTGCTTCTTGACACAAGAAGATTGGCCATTTGTTTCTGAATTCAGTGTTGTACATGTCTACATTTCATAGTCTGTTTCTACAATTTATGTATTATATTTTTTATCTCTATGTTTTTCCAAAAAACCCTCAAAATTGTGGGAATAGCCTTTCTTTCATTATTTTATTGTCATACTATAAACAGAGATGTGACTGAAATATTGTGATTGGTTCAAATTAATCCAGTATTAAACTCAAAATTCCTGAAGTTTTGTATCCTGCTCTTAAAAGAGATACTCAGACAAGAGATTCAGATTTTGGCTGCAGAACTAATGTAATATATAGAAGAGTTATTGTGATTATCTATTTGGCATGTGGACAATTGATATAAATCCTTCAAATACTTTTGATTGCCCTTAAGAAGTATGCTTACATTTTTTTAAAAAAAACCTGTGTCTGTACAAAAGCTGGCAAACAAAGAGGTTTTTATTTCATCTTATTTATAGCTTCTCCAAAATATACTGACCT
Source organism: Pseudoxyrhopus heterurus (assembly GCA_032468235.1). Taxonomy (NCBI): domain Eukaryota; kingdom Metazoa; phylum Chordata; class Lepidosauria; order Squamata; genus Pseudoxyrhopus; species Pseudoxyrhopus heterurus. The sequence continues at coordinate 72,372 of JANHJO010002093.1, read as the reverse complement.
AGTGATGACCTTGAAGGAAATAGGCAAGAACCATTGTATAAACAAAGAGGGCTGAAACTTTCCTTAAGTTCTGGGAAGCACGGTAGTATTCAAAATAATTCAGGCAGGTTTTTCCCTGGTTTTATTGGAACATAAGACTGAGAAAAAGTACAGGTAGCCCTCATTCACTCACTGCCTTATTTAGCAACTGTTCAAAGTAACATTGATGAAAAAAATTGCTTAGTGACCAGTCCTCACATTTATGAGCATTGCAGCATCCCATAGCTATGTGACTGCCACTAGGGCTCTTTGCAACTGGCTTATGACAAAAGAGTTAATAGATAAGGAGGAAGTCTCAGTCATGTGATATTTTGCTTAATGACCAAGGTGATTCACAAATGGGAAGTAAGGCCTTAAGCCAGTCACAGACACATGATTTTCCGCTTAGTGACTGTGGCAGTTAAGTGACCATAGTTTCTGGTCTAATTATGGTTGCTAAGCAAAGTGGTTTTGTGTTATTGATCTATTAAGGACATATTCCTCATGTTTATTTGGGGAACTTGCTTCTTTGATTTAATTTATCAAGCAATAATGAACTTCTGTTAACTGGCTTATAAGGAAATGACTTTGACCGAGATGTGTGAAAAGGGTACATAGGCAGAAAGAGATGAAACTTTTTAAAAGTCCACAACAGCTAGATAAGATGCAGAAGCCTCTCAGATAGAAGCCTTCCTAACTCATCTTATATCTATAAAAGAGAAATGGGTGTATGTATGTTTGTATGTATTTCCCTGCCTCTACCAATCTGGCCCAAACTTGCCACACACACAAAGCTTGCACTCTGGAGACGAGCATTGGGGGGGGTCAGGAACCAGATTCACCCTTTTCACCCCAAAGAAGGGTCTCAAACAGGAGACACCCCCACACCTCTTCACACACAAACCTCTACTGAGCATGTACAGAAACCAGTCTTCCCCCTGCTTTCCCTGCTGCACATGTCTATACAGACTTTAAAACGGTCTAACGGCTAAAAGCTAACCTCAACCCACCAGACTGATCAGCTGCAAAGTTAGTCACAATCCCCCACTGGCCCCAAGCCTTCCCCCGACAATCTAAACAGCTTAGGGAATCCCCCACCACCACCCACGCCTTCCCCAAACTCTTCATGGCTGCAGTGGTGGCACGGCTATTCAAATCTCCTGCAGTGACAATCCAAACAGCTGAGGGAATCCCCCGTCACTGTGGCCATGAAGAGTTTGGGGAAGGCATGGGTGGTGGTGGGGGATTCCCTCAGCTGTTTTGTTTGTCGGCAGGCGGCCGTTTGAATCTCCCACGGTGCCAGCCAGCCCTTCCCACAGCTCTCTTCCCTCAGAATCCCTCAGTTTCGAACGGCCCTAACCCTAACCTGAGCAACGCTGGGGTTAAACAGCTAGTTGAACTATAAAGAAGAGAAGGTACAGCACAATCAGACTTGCAAGATTTGATTATTATAGCCAATCTCACTAAAAGTACTTTTAGCCTTCTTGTGGAATTGATTTCCTGCTCTGGTCTATCTAATGGCTCTGACACTAGTTTTCATGTTCATTTTATTTTTAAGAGCTAGCTCTACTTATTTAAATCAGTGTTTCTCAACCTTGGCCACCCTAAGAACTGTGGACTTCAACTCCCAGAATTCATAGCATAGCTGGCTGGGGTATTCTGGAAGTTGATATCCACAAGATTTAAAGTGTCAAGGTTGAGAAACACTGATCTAAATGATTCATTCTGGATTATATACTACAGGCTTACCATAGTGAGTTTTTTGTGAAATTTATGTTCTGAAGTTGAAAAGTATAACAAACAATTAGAAAATATATTTTATACTGTCTCTGTTTTATTATTGGACAGCCAAATAGCTCTGGTTATGCCAGATTTCCAAAACTAGTATTAGCAATTAGTTAGCCTTCTCACTTGGGAAAAAGAAGTCAAGTGTTTTGGAAAAATCACTATGGACGTACTTATTTTTATAAGAACTTATGGTAATATTAACATGTCAGGCTGAGAAATAGTTTGGACAGTTATTTTAAGAGCATGTTCATTATTTGTCTACACTGTCTAATTCAACAGAACAAACTTTAAAATCAAGGTGATATGGAAGAAAGAGTAGGTTCATATTTATGTATTCAATGGTATTTACTTTGAGTAATGGATTACCAATCGTTCATAAAGCATGGAGGGATGTTTGCTGTGAGATATGATTCTTGTCAAGTAAGAACAAAAGGAAAGCTCTTCATTGCCAATAAAATCAGTTTTTTTTCCTTACATGGGGTCACAAGTAACACAGACCCAAAGTATGCATGTCATGTGATCAGGATCAAGAAGCATCCTCTTGTACTGTATCTTATTTCTCTTTCTTCCTTGGTTACCATTGGGTGATGGTATTTCAGGGTGCATGACTGTCTGTTGATCCAAAAATGCATAAACCCGTTTTCTATATGGCAACCCTTTGATTATATTTCCTCCCAGGTTCCTTACCATCCTTGATTTCTTTCTTTTGGACATTTTCCACTTTACATGTGTCCTTCCTAAAATGTAATGATAAAAACTTTATTCATCATGTAGTCTGAACGATGTGGAACATCAAGGAATAATGACATCTTTTAAAAAAACTAAAGCTTTATATTTGTTTCCAATGTTGTCTTCTGCACTGAGATCTCATGGGCCACAATTACAGGAAGGTAGATTTCATCTGAAATTTAGGAGTAAGAAGTTAAATTGTGGAATCAGTGATTCTACTAGTTGTGTTATTTCTCTGCTGAGAAATTTCTCTGCTATTTCAAGTATATCAGCTACATTTTGAGGCAGCTCTCACTAGATTTATTTAGCTTTTAACAATTTTGCGCCACTTTTCAACATTATTTTGTGATTTTCTCCCTGGAGTGCATTCAGGCAGGGCAAAATGGCAGAAAATCTTGTCCCCTTTAAAACATGCATTGCATTCACAACTTACAGAAAAAAGAAGAGTGTTTTGGTTACATGCTTGAACTGCCTTCTTGATATTTTTCATATGTACTTGCACCCCTTATTCCAAAGATGTCTATGAGCTCAGAGAAATAAATGATGCATTCAAAGAAACTACAAAAACTTTAAATTCAACCAGGTATGAAACTGAAAACAGAAGCTACAAATAGATACATGCAATCAAAAGTAAAATAAGACACAAGATTGGAGAAGAGGATTTTTATATATTTTAATTTTAAAAAGGTGGATGTTTACCTACATGCATATCATCTATCTATCTATCTATCTATCTATCTATCTATCTATCTATCTATCTATCTATCTATCTATCTATCTATCTATCTATCGTCTGTCTGTCCATTCATGCATCCAAATAAATGTATATACCTTGTAATCCAGTGGTGTTAAAAAAATATGTCATCTATAAATCTAGCAGCTTAAGAAAATCTAAAATTATTTTAGTAAATTCATTACCTTTTGGCAGCTACAGCTATCTTGTGAAAACAGGATGCAGCATTAGCAGTATCAACAGATATAAGCCATTTCATTAGAACTCAAATTGATATCAGTTATCTGTAAAGCCAAATGTGGAGATTAGATAATAGCACTCCATACCCTTGACAAATAAATAGCATGTTTGTGATATCACACTACTCTCCCCAATAGTAACAGACTAATATTTTATAGTTTAAAGGGGAAGAAATGAATGATACATAGCAGGCACAAGTAATCATTCCTCCTTATTTTATTTCTAAACATCTCTCGTGCCTTTTGCCTAGACAAGATAAGTATAAGAGATGTGTCATATTTGTTTCATTTCTAAAGATAGGTTTACAAAGATTCTTAAAATCCACATAAAAGGATATTTCAGCATATTCAGCATATTGACCTCCAAAACTGTAGACTGAGATGTTAATATACATAATATAATGCAAAATGAAAATGAAAAAAACATTGTGAAAGAATCCTGGGAGACATATTTAGACATTCAAATAAAATCCAGGTTAGAGCTCTTCTTTTGTCCTCACACTTTAGGCGCATTCGGTCGTTTAAAGGAGTAGTTCTCAATCTGTGGTCCGTGGTCCCCTGGAGGGAATGTGATGTCAACACGGGGTCCACGAAGGCTTGAATAAATGTTATGATTTAAATCTCGAATTAAGTCTTGGGTGTCCGTGGCATGGTCTATGCCCACACTGGCCAGTATTGAAACATTTATGTAGCCAGATTACAAAGTGATCTAACTGCCTTTGGTAAAATGTTTTAATAAAGTAAGGACCAAATAGTCCATTTTCTTAGCAACTCTAAATATTAGGAGTCTGTACCTTATGCACATTAGTCAGTATTGATTAGCAAGTTCTCCTGGGTATGAGACTATTGCCCCTTATTTGAGCAAAGAACATACATCAAATATTATATTATTAATGTCAGAAAATATTTTGGGGTATGTTCTAATATGAGTAGACCCAGTTGTAACTTAATTGCTATAACAATTTATATTCAGATGACTGGCCATATGAAGCAGGGATTTGGGAATTTCTCTCACTATCTCTTAACTTTTATCTTTACTACCATTGCAATTAACTCAATCTGTGCTCTGTAGTCTGTATGTATTTATGTCTCTCAGAGCAAGAAAATCACATTTGTTCTCAAGTAATGGTAGAGCAACATTTCACTCTTTCTCCTAAGAATGTGAGAAAAGCCTTTTTTTAAATCAAGTCAAAGACATCTATAATCCAGTACTCTCTGACCCAGGAACCAATCAAATGTTCAGAATGTTAAAGCAACCTTTCACCTCAGTTGTTCCCAATCAGGTGGTAATTTGAATTCCAAAGAGAGTGGAAAGCCCCCATTGATAGTAAATGCTATTAGCCTTATCATCCAGAATGTTTTTGCCAGCAGTATGTCTGCATGTACTATGGCAATATGCTGCCTATGCTTCATAATGATTTCTTGACCAATACTCACTTGATAATGCATGCAAACATTCTTACAGGAACTGTATTTCTTGCTCCCTTGTTGTTGCATTTGTGGTTTCTCTTCCCTTTAAAAATACATTCACCAAACTATTAAAATCTGAGACTTTTCAAAATTTCTCAGATCCATATTGTTTCTTAAGAAACAAAGCTATTAACAGATCGTCATTGGAACTTTCCATTCAGTTTTTATTTTCTTCATTTAATTTGCTGTTGAACATAGAACAACTTATACTGCTCTCAAAATTTTTTCTTGTAGGATAGAATAGATTAACTTTCTCCATCTTCATATCCTACAGAATTACCTGGTTTGCAAAATGCACAATTCTCAGACTGAATTTGAAGATTTGCAGCTCCATCATACCTAGAGGGTGCAAAGGCAGGAAAGACAGTCTATCGCTTATCTGAAGTTGATAAGAATTTAGATCTCTATACTATGAGAAAATCAGAATAATGATGAAAACTGAAGCATAACTATTTATAATGAATTATCATGAATTATCATCCATCTAAATTCAGGTGTGCCTTTAAAGTTACCAACACAGTGTTGTTTTGTTCAGACAGAATGCCAAGTATTCATCTTAGACCATACCCCTACTTGTAAGTTCACCATTCTAAGGAATATCCACAGCCAGTGAATAATAGTCCTTTGTCAAATCCTATTCTGTTATGAAGTATTACGATAACCAAAACAGCAGTATTAGAGTTCAAATATCAAACACAAAACAAGAAGTTTCAAATACCTCTGAGTTTTATAGTAAAAAGGACAATAATTATATAGAGAGGCACCATTCTTTTCTGTTTCACTTTCTCTGTTCCTCTCTTTACAACTTCTCACCTTAAAAATTGTGATATTGTTACTTCTATACCATCATCTCCCAACTCAGTTAGGATAACTACCCACAAATTGAAGTGGATCAATAGAGCTTTTCCCTACCTGATGGTTTCCAGATGTGTTGAGACTCTGCAAATTACACAAATGTGATAAGAAATTGAGGGGCTGTGATCTCAACAAATATGGAAGACATCATTTGGGAGAAGGATGATTTAGAGGGAAGCCTATCATGATAGCCAACCATGGTCAGATAATTTAATAATAACGAAGTGTATTTTATTACAGTGGAACATAATTTGCACAGTTCTGTCAGTAACGTAAATGACTAATGAAGGCATAGGTCAAAAGGATTTTTTTTTCTTAATCAGCATCATATTATGAAACTTTAATTTGAATTCTTTTCCCCCCTCTTCATAATATCGTCAAGTAGAATTATTTTTCAGCATCTTTACTTTGATTTTAATATATAATGTTCTTGATTTTTTAAAGCCAAAGCCAAGTGAAACTGTCACAACTGATGAATCTGGGGTAAGATAGCAAACTAACCCCAGTGATTGTACCTCTACTTCAAGTTTATTCTTTTTATTATTCATTCCTCCACTGGTTTTTCTGTATTTGTCCTATAAAAATGTATGCAGTGGTTGATTTTGTTGTCAGTGTACCTATCAAACAGGCAAATTCAACTTGATCCTATTAACAATGTGGAAAGCATGGAAATGCATGTGATAAGTGAAGCATTTGTACGGATTTTGTGTACCAGCATGTAATTTTTTCCTGTCACCTCATACTTATAAAATGGAAAAGGACTTAGAGACACATATTCCGACCTTACTTCTTTCACCTTTGCATTTGTTATTGTTTTTCTTTTTCCTGAATTGTTCTATATTCTGCTTTTTACATGGTTTGGTTTCTGTGTAATATCCTATAGAACAGTGAAGACAGTGCTAGAATCTCCATCACATTTTTCCGTCTGTTCCGAGTTATGCGATTAGTGAAGCTCCTCAGCAGGGGAGAAGGAATCCGAACTTTATTGTGGACATTTATTAAGTCATTTCAGGTATGTGTAATGTTTAAAATAATTGCTTTTTTGGAGTCAAAATGCCATGTATTAGGTATTGCATGGTGATCCAGAGTAAAATTCAGTATAAACAATGGGTGATGTGTATTATCAGGATGTTCAATATCTCTGTGTCTCTCTGTTGTGTGTATATATTTGTATGTGTGTATTTTTGTGTGTACGTGTGCATGAGTATGCGTACATATACATGTATAACTTACATTATTTTAGTTATTTTTTACATTTATATACTGCCCAGCTCCCTCAAAGAGGGATTGGTGATATACAATAAAATGTTAAAATATAAAACAGTATATATAAAAGTTAAAACGTTTTTAAAAATTTAAGAGGAGACAAGAGATTAAAATTAGTTAAAAAGGGAAAGGGAGGGCTTTCAGGGGACTAACTGGCCCCATAACTGCATATTTCCCTGGGCTCACCATATAAGGCTGCAGACCCATGTCTTAACTCCTGTTTGACATGCCAGGAAAGTTGGCATGCCATCTCACCTCTGCAGAATAATATTCCACAGGGTGGGGGCAACAGCTCTCTTCTAGAATCCACCAATAAGAATTCTTTAAACGATGGGGTCTGTAACATATCCTCCATGCCTGGTTGGGTGGGGTGGGCTGATGTGATGGGATAAAGATGATTCCATAGGTATCTTGGCCCCATACCAACAATGATCTGATTATGTGTATAGATCTGAATAATATAATAATCTGCATAGCAGTTAAATTGTGCCCAATTCTTTGCAGTTCCGATTAAATATTTTTACAAGAAATTGGTGTGGCATATTTTCTGTGTGCCCATGATTACAAACTGAGAATAACAACCTGGTTTGTAACCATTACTGTTACTCCACCTATGCTAATTCTTCATTCAGAAATATGCCATCATATTTCTTAATTGTTCAACAGGGTGGAAATTACAAATCAAAATTGTTAGTAATTGTGGAATACTAGTTTCAAAAGCATTTATTAATCATAGTCTAATCTTATACAGATGGACTTTGACTTACAACCACAATTGAGCCTAAAATTTATGTTGTTAAGTGAGGATTTGTTAAGGGAGTTTTACTCCATTTTATGACATTTCTTGCCACAGTTAAGTAAATCACTGCAGTTAAGTTAGCAACATGGTTGTTAAGTGAATTTGTTTCCCCATTGACTTTGCTTGTCAGAAGTTTGCAAAAAGTGATCACATGACCCTGGGACACAGCAACGGTCATAAATATGAACCAGTTGCCAAGCACCTGAATTTTGATCACATGATCATGGGGATGCTGAAAAGGTTGTAACTGTGAAAAACAGTCATAAGTCACTTTTTTCAGTGCTGTTATAACTATGAATGGTCACTCAACGAACTGTTGTAAATCAAGGATTACCTGTATACGTTATTTTAAAATAACATTTAAAATAAAATAAAATACGACTCAGCTTTATGTTGGGTCACCACCCTGAAACAGCAAGCAACATTGAAGTCATCACATTAGCGTAATTTAGTACAACATATTTTCATATATGGATAGCATTTTAAATAACTGTATTTCCCTGCCAAATCCTTGTCTATTTATTTCTGATGAGTATAATATTAAAAATAGAAAAATGTATAGTCCATGCATAATAGCTTCAAAAATAGATGCAAGTTATTATTTTCAAACTTCTTTTCATTTTAGGCTCTACCATATGTTGCCCTTCTGATAGCTATGTTGTTTTTCATCTATGCAGTTATTGGAATGCAGGTAATAAAAACACATTGTTTCCTGATGCGGAAGTATATGATGTAAGCCAGTTATTATGGGATGGGATATTGACAGTCTCTTGCCAATCTATGTTAGAGTACCTACTGTATATAGAGAATGTGCTAATTTGCTGCCAACACTTTCATTAAGACTCCTGGCCAAACTTAGCAGTTAAAGGATAATTTTTTTAACCCCTAGACTGAACTGCGGTCAATGCTATTTAATTCATTCACAAATGGGAAATGAGGTTTGTGTATTGCAACACCTTATTCTATATAGTAAAAGCTTGCAAAGGGGCAATAACATGGCAATTGACATAGTCATAAATAAACCAATGAAATAGTTATTGATCATTAATCATAGAATGGTAGCAGTGCAATAGAAAAAAAATACATATTAGGAACTAACTAAATAAATATAAACAGGATCTTTCTTTAAATATCATCTATTACAGAATTAGAAAGTTGCCGATAAATATAATAAACATTTTGAAGGGTTAAACTAGCTGCTCCTTAAGAAAGTGCTGAAGTATTTGGCACTTTTTAGTTTGGTGGTTAGGGAAAACAAAGCACATGAGAATGTATAAAAGCTATAAGTCTCCAAAGGCTGCTTGGTGGGTTGAAGATTTCTGCCCACTGTTTTATTTTCCATTACTTTTTCTCCAGTTTCTTTCAGTTTCCTTTCCCACTTCTTACAATTATATTACTTTCTTTCACTCAGTCTTGCTCTGGGCCTGTTTATCATAGCACAAAGATGCTCCACCAACCATTTTTAGGGATATTTCTTCACAATATATGCCACAACTAAACAGTTGTTTTGCTGCATTCCACTCCCATCAGAAAATCATGCCATTCTAAATCTTGTTGCATATACAATGCATGCCCACCAATGTAGAGAGTAAGAAAGATAACCCTTGATAAACCTGTGCAGGAACCTGGCCAAAGATTTAAGTTTAGAATGTCCAGATAACATTTATTTATTGTTTGTATTTATATACTGCTTATCAGGGCTTTACAGCCCTCCCTAAGTGGTTTACAGCATATATTGCATATTGCCCCCAACAATCTGTGTCCTCATTTTACCTACCTTGGAAGGATAGAAGGCTGAGTCAACCTTGAGCCTGGTGAGATTCGAACTGCTAACTTGCAAGCAGCTCTCAGCTATGTACTAATTACTAAGTACTGCTAAGTAATGCTTTTAACTGTTGCACCACCAAGGCTCTTCATTTAAAAGTGGCTCAGGCAAATTCCTTCTTAATTCTCTAAACTATAAGGAGACAGAGATACAGCCCAATCAGACTTTCATAATTCTTTTATTAGTCAATCTCAATACAAGTAGTTAGTAATTATCGTGTGAAGCTGATTTTATGGTCTGTTCTATCTAATGACCCTGATACTGTGCATCAGAATGGGTCTGCGTTGTGCTGCTATCTATATATTGTTAACATTGAAAATCCCATGTTAAGTTTGAAATTCCAACCCAAAGGAACATACTCAATCCAGTGAAAAAAGCCTCCGCCAATTGTCTGGTGACTACTCCATGAGCTCCATCCTCTCATCAATTGAATAATTAACTTTCAAGTTATTCATTTACAAGGTAGCAACAAACAATTAAAGTTTAATTTTTGGCTGCTTTCTAATAAGCCAGTTGGTTGACAGAAAGATGAAAGAAACAAAGCCAGCCCTATAGTGCTCAAACTCAGCACCTTGAGAAATAATATTGGAGAAGCAACCACATTCTGAGTATAACACCTTAAGCTGTTCCCTGGATGCCTCCTCTAAACTGAAATACAGGCAAAGATCCTCCAGCCACCCACAACTAGAAGAGGAAATGGATGACATAGAAGGGGAGAAGACAATAGAAATGGAGATGATGCAAGGGCCAAATATGGCAAGGTGGCAAACAGTGTTCCGGATGTTAGAGAATTAGATAAAAGTGTTTAAGTTGCCCAAGCATCAATTAACTAAGAAAGACAGGAAGAAAAAGTCTACAGTTTTGACTGGAACATAGACCTATATAAAGGCATTGACTTCTTTATATCACAGAGGGTAATCTATGTGCATATAGCTTCATTTTTGTCTGTAATAGAGTTTAATTGAATTGATTCATATCTAGAAGTCTTTTATTAAATAATCTGGAATAAGGGATTAAACACCAGGAGATCTGAGGTTTACAACCAACCTGTCCTGTAAATCTGACAATTATGGCTAAAGAACAATTGCCAGTAAATTATTATTATTGTTGTTGTTATTGTTATTAGGGTTCAAAAATAGGAAGCATTTCATATTACAAGCATCTGACTCAATATTGCAGAAAACCAACTGTTGGGCTTATCAAAATTGCAAAAGGTTACCCTGGGTAAGCTGTTACTTCTCTTTCAGGTATTTGGCAAAGTTGCTCTGAAAGATGGCAATCAAATTAACAGGAACAACAACTTTCAAACCTTTCCCCAAGCGGTGCTTCTTCTCTTCCGGTAGAATTTATTTGTTCTTATTGGCATAAAGTTCATAAGAATCCAGTTTGGTCTAGTGGTTAAGACACTAGGTTGGGAACCAGGAGATTGTGTGTTCTAGTCCCACTTTAGGCATGAAAGCCGGTTAGGTGCTTTTGGGCCAGTCATTTTCTCTCTCAGCCCACAACATCAGGCTAGGGCAATAAACCAGTTGGTCAATTCCTGTTGCAATCAAATGGATCAGTCCTTGGTTGACCTGAAAAAAGGGTACCCTTAACTTGTGGGGAAACTCTAAGAAAAAGAAAAAAGTTCAAAAATGTGTGTAAAGATTTTGTGGTAGGTTGTGAAAAAACTGTTAGCATAAGAAATTAATCTTCTGTTCCTTCAACAGTACATATAATATATAGGTCATAAACAAGTAAAATATTTAACATACTAATCTTAGATGGGATATCAGGTGAATCATTATGATACTTTTGCAGGAAATTCTGAGTATTCCACATATATTTAGTCTGCCAATGAATTAAAAATGACAGTGAAGAAGCTAGAATGTAAGAAATGCTAGATTCTTGCTTGTTCTCTATTACTTGGTGATTTTTACAATTTTTCAGACCTTCAATGTTTTACTTAAAAAGAAATGAAAATATTCACTTTAACTTCTACCACATTTGTAAACAGCCTGAAACAGTTCTCCTGTTCAGTACTTTTCAGAACACAGAAAGAGCCACTTCATGAGTAGATATGTTTTTTTATAAATATTTTTATTGTTTTATATCACAAATTCCATTTCTGTGAATAGATATGTTTTATGTGGTCATCAGTAGCTAACAGAAAAAGAGAAAGGACTGCAGGAGATAACCTGCAGTGACTTCCAATTAAAATGTTGATTGCCGAAGAAGATTGATATGGGAATGTATAATTGAATATGAGTAGAAATTACATATGAGAACTAAAAGGCAATTTAGGTACCCTAATCATGTACTGTCCACATATATTGTCACCCCTTACTGCCCCAAATAACATGACAGTACAGTTAGGTAAGTCTGTGTTAAAATTATACATTCAGTAGCTGCTGTATCCCTGTCCTGTCCAATGGGGTTGCAAGAAATATCAACAATAAATTAAAAGCTGGGAAATTCATAGGAAAAGGTGAAGGAAAGCCCCACCCATGAACCAGAAAGTGCAGAGATAGCACCATACAATTAGAAAATATATAGTATAAACATATTAACA
>JANHJO010002093.1:29768-41494 GCA_032468235.1 Pseudoxyrhopus heterurus | reverse complement strand
GCTGGATGGAGTCACTGAAGCAGTCGGTGCGAGCTTAAATGGACTCTGGGGGATGGTAGAAGACAGGAAGGCCTGGACGAACGTTGTCCATGGGGTTGCGATGGGTCGGACACGACTTCGCGACTAACAACAACAACAACATTTCTTCTGTGGACTCATTTGACCTAGTCTGTTGCTGCTGCTGCTCATTTGGTCTGTCAAGGTCATTCTCACGGTACACCATGTAATCTTATCATTAGACTAAGCTTATCATCATATACCATAATTCACCTGATAGTCAGTGCATAATCTACAATGCAAAATTCAACTATGGCTATCTTGCCAAATGTCTGCCCAATGAAGGAATCTCAAAGTTGCTTCTTCTACAGTCATATTGCTCATAATACAACTTTAATGTCCCCAAATTTGATAGCTGTGAGGATATTGAATTTAGTAGCTGGAACAGTAAAGTGTACAATAGGCCAGAACACACAGTTGTAGTTGATTAGTTAGAGAATGCTGACTCATGCATGATGCAATCTATGCTATGATTGGTTGCTGTAAGTATAAAGGGGAAGTTTCCCTTCCCCCCCAATCCTTCTTCTTCTGTGTGTTCTGCATACTGTTTACTCATGGTGTTCCTGTGTTCCTGACTTATTTTGGGCTAGTGTTTCCAACTTCATCTGGACAGCTGCTGCACAATTCCACGACAATGGTATCCAAATATTTGGTTTAAAACTCCCAGAAATCCATCGTTGGCCACTTGGAATTTTGGAAATCACACTTCTAGATAGGTGAGATTATAAAAGGAAACGCAAAAGGCTCTGATCCGCCTTCTAAAGTGAAAGGAAACAAGTTACCCCGTTCTTCATGACTTGCTTTCAGATACAGTGGAACCTTGGTTCATGACCACAATTCATTCCATAACTTTGGTTGTGAACCGAGTTGGTTGCGAACCAAAACAAATTTTCCCATTGGGTTGTATGGAAATACGATCGATCTGTTCCAGACCCCTATGAACTCTATTGTTTTTTTAAGATTTTGAAGCACACAAATACAGTACTGTAGTTAAATATGCCACAGAAATCACAGTGTAACAATAAAATCCTTTAATACAAACACTGAGAAAACCATGAACAACAGAGAAAACTGTTCAGTCAGTCGATACTGAGCGAGAGAGAGGTTGTTGTTTTGCGGCGGAGTCCCCTCCGCAATGGAAGGACACTCTCCTTCAAGTGTTTTCTCTCTTGAGATTTCTTCATCCTCAGGAAGTTTGGTTGTGAACCAAGGATTTGTCCTTGAACCTCTGGGAGTTGGGCAGCATATAAATATGACCAATAAATAAATAAACCAAGTCGAACATTTAGCTGATTTTTTGGTTGTGAACTGAAGCAGTTGTGAACTAAAGCGGTTGTGAACTGAAGTTTCACTGTATACTAATTTACTTTTTGAGGCATGATCTTCAAACATTCTTAAGTACAGTAACATTTTCTCTGAAAAAACTAAAAATATTGTAATTGGCCTATGGGGATTGATTTTGAGGAATATCCCATATACATGCACTGTATTCTTGATATGCATATTTACAATTATAAATATTTCATTGTACAAAACAAAAACCAAAATCTCAACAGACACTTTGGAAAAAGAAGAGGAGGAAGAAGATTTTTCCTGCCACTCAGTAGGATTAGCATGTCTTGGCATATTTAGATGGTTAGAACTACATTGTTGATTAGGGCTGGATTAGGGCATGTCCTTCAAAAGTATGTTTCACACATGTGGCAAGATCTTCAAAGACCTCATCAAAGTAGCCACATCTTCTTCCAGGATTGTGATTCTAAATATATGCAGGGATGAGAAAGAAATTGCATGAGCCTGGAAAAAGTTGCAGCTACTTTTTAATCCAAAACATGTCCTTTATAAACATTCCTGCATATTATGGGAAAGACCTTCCTGTTTATACTTTTCAAGATTGAATGTGATTTTTCTGTTGAAATGACTTGTATATGGATTATATATATTTCATTGCTCTCCATGTGGAAAACCAGCTAACTTCCCTTTTTCCCTTTTTTGGTAGTAATATTATTGAAGATTATAATATACAAATAAAATTAATATACTCTAAAGTAAAAATATATTTAAAAAAGGAAAGAAAAGTGTAGCATTAAAAAGAAACAAAAAGAAGACTCTTCCCTGCAAGTATGACCAACTCCTAAAGGGAAAAAGAACCTCATATCTGACCCCATTCTCTACAGTAAAATCTTTAAAGTTTCATCACTCCCTCTTAATCAGCAAATGTCCATTAAGGTTTATCAGAAATAACAACATACTATACAAATGACATTATCATCCACTCCTGATTTTTTTTTTAAATCCATTAAAACTTACCAGATAACTTCTATTTCTGAGGTGGAAGGAGAATGTAGATTAGCTTTAGTGCCAGACTGATAAAAATGAGAAACCCTTGAGTGGATTCAGTTCAGCAGACATCTCTTAAAGCCAAGCTTCTAGGGAGGATTCATGATGAAGCAGATGTTTCCAAAGGAGTGGAGACAACCTTGTGATGAGATTGACCTGCACTCTGGATAGCTGTTTCTCATGAGTAAACAGTAGTCAGTTCATGAGCTAACCAGCTGTGTGTCAAGGAATTTCCATTAAGCTCATAACTGCAATGTAGCCTTATGGATACAAATTCTGCTGAGTCTCAGTTCTTAATCTCTTTTGGAAATTGCTTTTTAACTGTTTTTCAACTATTAAGAACCTTTTGATCAGCAAGCTTTAATATGCATTGGGTGAGTTTCTTTTAATCAGTAAAATAAGTTTTAAAGGTAAGCTTCATATTTTTTTAAAAAAATTCTTTTTGGAATAAACCACAAAAGGGTAATTAGAACATGATTTTGAAAATTTATAAATGGACTAAGGGTCCAGATGGATTTCAGAGAAGATTTGGAAAATAATTATAAGAATTGTTCCCAAAGGAAAATGATGTTGTTTTGAATTTTTAAAAGAAAATATGATAAGATGGGAATTTGAATTTGAAGGAACTAAAGATTACACTTAAAGAAGAAAAACATTTATATTTAACTTATTAACATAGAATGGAGCAAAATACCTTAACATAAAATGTGATAAAGGATATTTTTAGACAATGGACTCAGAAGTTAAACTTAAAAGTGCCCACTATTATAAATACACTATGTTCTGAAGAACAGGAACAAGTTACTAAATAAGAGACTGATCTGAAAATGGATTTTAAAATGACAGGCTATAAGAATGATGTAGAAAAAGGTGCTACACACAAGTGAAACTGGCTGATGTTTTAATAATTAACAGGGATATACAAATAGCAATGGAAAGAATGACTTGGATAATTCACTTAAATTGGATTTACAAAGGAAAGATTTAAAAATCTGAAAGATTTTGTGAAAAGCAACAAAAAAAATGAAAAAAAAACCCAAGCTCTAGGAAATTATTTGAAGGAATTAAAGATCAAGATTGTTAAAAGTAAAAGGAGATATAAAATGATTTATTTAATCAAAATGGGTTTATTTAATTGAAATTAAATAATGTTATGTTATTGTAATCCTGATTAGAACTGAATGACTAGGTAAGAGATGAAATAAGGGATGAAAAATTGTTTGTTGTACTTTAAAAGAAGTGATAAGTTGTTAAAATTGCTTAAACTGATGATGGAGAAGTCATCCTTTTTCTTTGCTATATTTTTTTCTATTTTTCTTTTTCTACACTTTCTACTTTTTATTCTTTAATCCTTTTGTTTTTCATAGATTATATTAGGTTTTGTCTGTTTTATATTAAAAAAAATACAGAACCATCAAAAGATACAGCCACTGTGAAAAGAAAAACACTCAGATCTACACAGACAGAGATCTAATCTAGTAGGAACTAGATTTTCTCAAGAAAGCACTTGTGAGAAATTGGGAAAATTCCCAGAAATACAGAGATGCATTCTTGAATTATTATGATTTATGTAATAACATTTCCTTCAATATACTCATGATGTCTAACAGTATATAGTGTGAAAAGGGGTATTTTTGAAGAAACTCATCTTAAAATATCACTGCGTTTCAACAGAAGCCAGGAAATGAAATACAGAAGAAATTAATATAAGAATAACATTGATAGGATCTTTGATCTTCAATATGTTGTTCAAGAGTCTCTCCAAACCACTGATTTACAAAAACCTGTAATCTAAAGAACATACAGGAAGTGCATTAAATAGAAAACTATTAATCTCTGTCCAAATGAAAGTTGCAAGAAACATCTCAAGATTACCAAGTAACCCCACTTGACTTTCCAAAGTTCAGGATGTTGCTTGGAAGTATTGTTAAGGAAAGGGCAATGATAAATTGGAGATAAGAAACACCATTTCCCCTGTATCTGCCATGAAGCCATTT
The DNA here is from genome assembly GCA_032468235.1 of Pseudoxyrhopus heterurus. Classification (NCBI taxonomy): domain Eukaryota; kingdom Metazoa; phylum Chordata; class Lepidosauria; order Squamata; genus Pseudoxyrhopus; species Pseudoxyrhopus heterurus. Next base: position 37,100 of record JANHJO010002093.1, on the reverse strand, counting down.
TGTGATACCACCCACAACTTCACATCAAAATTAATTTTCCTGTGACTAGGATGTTTGGCAATCATTTGCTTTAATTTAATGATAGATTTGTTTGTTTTCCTAACCTGGTAGCCACCAGCCATGTTGTTACCTGTCAATCCCAATCAATTAGGCCATTTCCTGGATAAAAGGAAATTGTGGTCCAATGTTTGAGTTGGGAAGAATAGTTTCAAAGATATAAATTAGGCTTGCAGTGTTATCTACCCCCATTACTTGTTTTCTCAGCTGTTTCTGTTCCTTATCTTATTTAAAAAGCAAGCTGGTATAATAAACATTCATAATAGCATTTTTAAAATGAGCATTTAGCAGTGCATAAATGAATGGCCAGTGCTTATGACAGGTGTCCATTAATAGAACGTGCCATAGAAAATACACCAATTAATAGACCTGGCTTATTGCAGAGTAAAATAAAAGATAAAGGCATTGCAGTTTGTAAAATATCGAGTGCAGTTCTATTTAACAAAACTTTGCTATTTTTGTGCAGAATCTATAACCCTCAATTAGCTACCATAGAGTAATAACATATAATGATGACATTCCAAAGAGGTTTTCAATGGTTATCAAATGCAAATGGGGTTGCACGTCATTGTGCTTTTACTTCATTGGCCTGCAGTGTTCATACTGGGCTCACATCAAGCTCAGCTGAAGAGGGTTTAATAATAGAACACAGATCTCTTTGTGTAAGGAATGTGAAGGGAACATAGCTTCTAGGCACTGAGATAGGATGGACTCTGTGAAATCTAATGCTACAGTGGATTCTGGACTTGACTACTACGTCTCTTACATCCACTGCTATAGTGTAGGTGCCCCACGTTTTAATGTTTTGATTGTGTGTGTGGTGCAGAATTGCGGGTGTCTTAACTGGTTTAATACTGCATTATGCTGTATTTTATTAATATCGATTCTTTGTATAAACCAAACCAGATAAGTGAAATCAAAAGTATTAGGATAACATTCTCTTATTTAAGGTATTTGTATTTGTTGTAAGGTCTTATACCAGTAGTTGGTTGATTGATTTCTAGTTTGTTTTCATAAAATTTACAAACAATAGTATTTTTTTAAAGTCAACCAAGCAGCATTTATTTTAATGAAAAGGTGGAAGAATCCTGAATATTCACTGACATTGGGATTAAATATTAGGTGCATTTCTTCCAGTTACTGATTATTAATGTTTTGATGAGTGTTATTATTTAATTTTTGAAAGTTGCATTTCATCTGTGATTATTGTTTGAGTTGAGCCATAACATCTGACAGCTCAAATTTCATTGTTATTCATTAAGTACAATTTCCAATATAGATCCTTAATATTGTTTAGAATTTATCGTAGAGGTAAGTTCAGTCATCTATATTTGTATATAAAAGATATGTGAGTTTATTAGCTTTTATTGTAGGTACATTAACAAGTATCGCCTATCTAGATGTATCTGTTTATACAGAAAGAGGAGGAAATGAGTTGGCAGTAATTAAACCTGATTTCAGACATCCTAAATTTAGATTTTATCATTCTAGGAACTTTGTCTGCATTAGGGTTTAAATATAATTCATGTAAAGCTGTATGTGTGAGTATGGTTTCTTATTATCAATATATTGCATAAACATGACACTTGGTAATAATCAAATGCATTTTATCTATGAAAGCTCTTTAGTTCTCTGTGGAAATTTAAAAGAATAAATGTATTACTTATTTTTGTATTTTATTTTTTCAAAAGGAAGACAATAGTGTTTTCAGGAGTTATGCTGGGGAATGTGGTTGTATTAATGATTAATGTCATTGTAAATAGTTGGTATCAGTATGTTTCCAAAGCACAGCTGCAGTGAATTATCATGTCACTTTTTAAGTTATAATCTTGTGTGTTACAGAACAACCTACTGGAAAGACATTCCTGATCTGATAAAGTAATTATGGCTATCAAATTAGGATGAACTCTTTGAAAGTTGAAAATGCTTCTGTTTTGGAAGCATAATCTGCCGTTCATTTAGCTTGGATTGTTTTTCTCCATTGACTCTTACTTTAGAATTGGTTTATTCCTTTATTTCCAGTTTTCCCTGCCCTCTTCATAGGATGACATATACTGTACAGGATTTTGGAGTTGAGAATTGAATCAGAGTTAAACTTGAAGTGGTGGATATATTTTTGAAGTTATGCATGAAGCTGAAATATAGACTACATAAATTTACATTTCCTATATTGTACACACATGCACATCATCCACTCACAGTAGCACTCATATAAGGCTATGCACTTGTTGAAAATGGATCAGAACAAGTGTTTTCAAGCTCCTGCAAATCCAGCCCCTCTCTACTATTCATTAAAGCAGTCTAATTTTGTTTTAGCCTCCTGATGGTTTTATTTTAAATTGAGTTGTTGGCTGGATAATTTGGAGACTAACAGAGATGGTTTTCGTTTTTCTTATTCTGGCTACCTCTTCCCTAAAAGAATCACAAGGAAATTCTTTTAAAAATGTAGTTAAGTCCCCGAAGATGCAAAAACCTGGCAGGGTTAATATGTTCCAAGGGATGTACTACCAATATTTCTTTTCATCCTATTCTGTTGACAAATGATGGACGTTACTAATACTTTAATGCTTCGCTGTAAACCATTAATTTCCCCCTTTATCTACTGCTAGATAAATAGGTGGGACCTGTAGGTATTGAAGACTTTCCCCAACTTTGGTTAGTGTGCCAGGAGTCATTTGTGGAGAAAGAGGCCACAGCGGTAGTATCATATGCCATGTTATCTCTAGAATAGACAGGTAAAATATCTTATAAAGATGTAACATATATATTACCTTTGAAGACTATCTGGAAGATGTGGGTGGTATCAAATATAGTACCCTACATTTTGGCAGATGAGAGAATTTGTACTGATAATATTAGCATTTAGGCTCTGCACTGATCTCTAATAGGCTTCTAAGAATAATTCAAAGTGTGCTAGTTTTCATCTAGGAAGTCCTACAGTAAGTACTTAGGTCCTCAAATATCTTCAGGAATGTCTCCTTCGTGCCATCTACCTATCCTACAGATCCCCAATAGGGGAGAGCCAATGTTTTAAACACCATGAAATAGCCTTCCTCCAATGATCTGTATGGTGGCCTCTTCCTTGGAAAGCTAGTAAAAACAATTAATTCCACAGAGGTTTTATGTTCATTGTGGAGAAAGAAACAAAGTAGTGCTTATTGTATTGTATTATGGTTGATTTAGAGTTATAAACTGTCTTATAGAATTATAGAGCTCTATAATTATAGGGAAAATAATAAGCAAGGTATTTCACTGCACTTCCAAAGTGTCCTCCAGGACACTTTTTTTTAAAAAATTCCATGTTTTTATGATTTCTTGTCAATTATTTGAAAATGGCTTTTGAAGCTTTCTTTTTTCCTTTGAACCCTTGAAAGTTAGATTTTGAATGTTTTTTTTTTCATATTTGCTTCTAAAAATAGACTGACTGATGTTGGTAGCATTATGTTTATCAAAGAATCAGGAAGAATAATTGATGAAGTAATGCAAGACTCTAAATATTTTAGTTTTAAAATATGCCCTTGAATATGGGTTTGTGGGAGATATATGTGCTCAATCATTTCAATCATACACCTTTGTGGATTTACTGAAGAAAGATTAAAAATAGATATCCATATTTTTATTCTGTTGAGTAGTTGAAAGAACCCCACATTTACTTTCCATTATGGGCATTAAAAATTGTGATATTCATATTGTGGTGCCTTTGTAACCAACCAACCAACCATTATTTTTTATTATAACTTAAAAGTCCAAAAAAGAAAGTTTTCTCTGTGCCCAGATAAATTTAAACCTTTCTTTTAGTAGATATATGTAAAACAAATGGAAATATATACAGAAGTATGAAACTATAGACTCTCTCTGTAATAAGGAGCATAGTCTGATGCTGTGTGATTATTTGATCATATTTTATTATGCAAGAAACATATTTATGACCATTGCTTTTTACTGTTATAGAAATATTTTATAATTCCTCTAAAAATTCAGGAATTGGGTGAAATCTACTTTTTAAGCAATCACATAAGTTCTAAGCAATTTATTTTGCAGGATGAGTAGGTATGAGCATGTATGTATGAGCCGTTATAAGAAAAGAATTCTATGAGGACTGTAAATGTGTTTACTGAGCTTCCACTAGTTGGAAACCTAGATTCTGACAACCCTATGAAATAGTGCAATCAGGTAGAATCAAACAGGGTTATACTTGTCTTGCAGATGGTACCTGCTAACACACAACATATGTGGCTAGTGAGAGTAGAATGGAGAAGAACGTGCATCCCTATCATTTTCACATTTTGTTTTGGAATGCCTGATAGAACATATACTGGAATAGGCATAGTATAATACATCTGAGAGTTTAAAAAAAGAGTGAGGATTCCCTTAAGTTGAAATTTACATATGGTAACTGCATCCATGAAATTTTCCTGATACAGTACAGAAATGATTTGCCATTGCCTTCTTCAATATATTTTTCTCAAATTCTCAGTTTAGGATTCCAAATTAATGTGGGAGATGCTATTTCTTAGCTGAAATTGAGAAATCTTCCGATTTCTTTTAAAATTTAAGTTAATACTGATTTGTAAGGTTTGCGTTGTTAGATTTTACTAGCATGATGCAATGTCCATGACTGATTCCATGCTAGTCTAGTTATACTATGCTAAAAGCAGAGATGGTCATGTGGGGGCCATATGCAATCATCCAACATAAGAGTATGCCACTAGAAATTGGTGTCAGGATATCTTTGCAGGCTTGCTGTCTTTCCTTTTGTAAAAATCGCAATGGTAATAAGTGTGCAAAGCTAAAATAACCATTTTGATTATAAAACTCCCCTGTCCCCAAAGAGGAAGAAATAAAGCCAGAATGTCAGTGGCCATATTTTCTGACTCATAGAAGTATTTTTTAAAGTAAAAAATATGATGCTAGGTCTAAACAAAAGGCTCCTCTTTTTACTAGAAAAATTCTGATTTGCCTCTTTTCTGGTATGTTTACAAATCTAGGAGTTTTAATCCAGAAAAGTAAAAATATGTATTTGGAAATGTTTGCATATTCCTGGACTGGAATGGAAACAATTAAGTTCCATGCCAGCTCCATTTGTTTGCAAGACACTCTTGGCATAAATCCTTTAAATGATTAATCTAAAAGAAAAATGTTTGTCATTTCTAATATACCTTGGTTATATTTTACATATTTAGGCTGGGCTTAGAACACTTCATGATATTGGACCTGAAATTCGCCGAGCTATCTCCTGTGATTTGCAAGAGGATGAACCAGAACAAAATCACCATGAGGAGGAAGAAGTATATAAAGTAAATGGCTGTATGATAGATGTCTTCAGTTTATAAAATAGATGTTTTTTCTTTCCTAAGCAAATACAAGAATTTCCCCCACAAAGTAATCAGTGCATTCCATTCATTTCCAAATTACCGGTATTTCATTATAAGCTCAGGTTTGAGACAGTCTTCTATTTTTTGACAAAAGAATTCCTTTAGTTACCAAACATGGTCACCAGTAGGAAATAATGTCGCAAAGGCAATAGATTTCCATGGAACATGGAAGCAGTAATCCCATACTATTAAAGCTTGTTAGTGAAGGCAAGCTACTTCTGAACTTTAGTGTTCCCTTCGCAAATATGTCAGAAGATGGGGCATATGCTCTGTTTTGCTCAAAGGGCTGCCAGCTAAATCGATCCATTATCATGCTTATGGCATCTTCCACATGGTTAACTAGCAACTGAACATCATGCAGAGATTATGGTGTTTATAAGCCAATGACTGTCACAAGACTTCTGTGAGTTCTTGGAATTTGAGACAGGTATATCAAATTATTTTGGATCTTTTATCATTTATTCAAAAAGCATATCAAAGTAAACAAACTACTTTTAATTTCACCACATTTCTCATCAAGTTAAGAGAAAGGCCATTTCTGCTCTCCCTCCTTCTGCCTGCCTGCAACATCTTGAGATTAAAAAGATGGACTACAACCTGTTTCTGTATTCAAAATTGTAGCCTACGTTTGCTCTATCTGCATATATTTTCAAGCTGTAATGTTGAACTGACAGATTGAACATTGGCTGCATTCATTTTTTTCTTCTTCCCTCAGCTCTGGCTGCTGACCACTTCCATCTCTCTTCAATCCCTAAATCTGGGTAGAAAAAAGTCTCATAGCACATTATCTTTTTTGAGTCTTCAGTGAAACTTCTTCTGAATCTCACCCAACAACTCTCTTCAATAATCTTCTCCTTCTCCAAATTTGTCCTTGACCCAACAAGACTTCAGCACTATAACATTACCAGATGTAATATAGGTGGACAAGCCAATATTACAATCAATTTTACAACTGAAATTTTCCACAACAGTCACTATCTAGTTCCATCTTAGGTGTCAGCCATTACCGCTCTCTCCATCATAATCTTTTTTTCAATTCTTTCCCTCTTTTTTTAAAGACTCCACTTCTGGTGTCAGCTCAAAAACTCCTTCTTCCCCTATGATAACATTTTCCTATGAAAATTTCTACTGTCAACTTATACTTACCTATTCCTAAAATGAAATGTTTTTTTCTTACGGTGTCTGAGTGAGTATGAGAAAAGCAAGAAAGAAGTTGTGGCTAGATGCAGACCTTCCTAATAGCCTTGCTCCATTCCTAGGGAAGAACAACTTCCAGTACCAATAGTGTTTCTACTGTTGTAATCAATATCCCAAAGGTGTTTTTTTCAAGAGGCAACTAGACTTTCTTGTTTTTATTTGAAGCCATTTCGCTTCTCATCCAAGTAGCTTCTTCAGCTCTGATTGGATGGTGGGAAATGGAAGGATTTATATTCCTTGCAGACAGTAGGTCATTTGCATTCTTTCAGAGAGTCATTGAGGCCACTTGGAGATTTATCTGTGTCCTCAGGGTCACCTGAGTAGTGCCTGCATCTCAATCTGAAGCACAAATCTCAATCTCCCGCACCATTCTAGTGTTCATCCCAAAGTGCATAGCTAAATGTCTATGAAGATTCTTAGTCATCCAGGTCATGGTTGTCCCAAAGATGCTTTGGGACAGCCATGAACTGGATGGCTGAGAATCTACATAGTCCTTGTAATCAGTGGATTTTTTGGCACCGGAAATTGTCCTTAGAACTATTAGTCAACTGCAAATGCTGGACTATTCTGAACCCTATTCTGACAATTGAACAGAAATTATTCTTGCCATTTAACTGACAATAGAGCAATCACTGTTAAAACCAATCAGGACTAAGACCTTCAAAGCTGTTTCCTCCTGCCAATTATCATTGTATCTGTCTTC
>JANHJO010002093.1:8994-22209 GCA_032468235.1 Pseudoxyrhopus heterurus | reverse complement strand
TGAAGGTTTCTTGTAACCGTTGGGCATTCTGAGCTGTTTGAATTTCTGAGCACGCTCAGTAGCGATTTCATCCGAGTACACACTTTGGGACCTTTTTTCGGGGTGTTCTGGGGTGTTTAGGGGTTCGTGACCCCGACAGGGACCTTTTCGCTACGGAAAACTACGTATTTGCCAAAATTGGGGAAATTTGGTGGAGAATTGCGAGTTTGTATAGAGCACAAACAAACAAACTTTTTTTCAGACTTCTATTTATATATATAGATTTGGATTGCTTACAATAGTTGCCGTTCCTCCACACTACTGGAAATGTGTCCTTAATTTTCTCCAACAGCCAAAATTAGAGTTGATGCATATTTTAATTAGTTCAGATGACTGCAATTTAACATTTAATTTTGTTTAACAAAATAGCACATCTCGACAGAGAAGCCTTTTTGAAATTGAGAGAACTTAATTACTAAAAATGCACAATAAACATTGAAGTTAATATTAACTTGGGAAAAATACATATTCACAAATAACAAAATAACATTGTTAGATATAAGGCTGTGCCACGGTGTGACACTAGCACTTCTCTGCAATATCTATAAGGAGCCAAGCCTTATCTGGAAAAAAAATACTGTAGCTGCTAAAAAGGTGCTGCATGAAAGTGCTACATTCACATTTGTGCATGTTCTGTAGCAGATTTTCCCAACCTCAGCAACTTTTAAGATGTGTGGACTTCAATTCCCAGAATTCTCAGTCAGCATGCTACCACATTGCTGCTCAGCCTTATAACCAATACACTCTTCAAATGGACATTTGTTAAATAATGCTTAAGACACAACAATAATCCTATGAAGCAGGTTGGGATGAGACAAAGACAGAGAGAAATTGGCCCAAAGTCACCCAGATGACTTTCATGCGTAATAAGCAGGGTCTAGAATTCACAACCTCCTAGTTTCTAGGCCAGAAACCCTAGGGATCACATGAGCACAAAGCTCATTCTTCAAAGTTTGAAGGAAAACTTTTAGTTCTCCCTTACAGATTAAGAAAAAGGACGGGAGAGAGGGAAGTATGTAAGTGATCCTAATGAAACACAGATGTCGCAAGACTATAGTGATTAGAAATCTGATTTTCATAGAAGCCTGACCCATATTTTACTCAGTCTTACATCACTCAGTCCTGCATCGCTTTTGATATTCAGTGAAGACACAAACATTTCTTAGAAATTAACACTCTTTAGCAAGATGACATGATTTGTCTTAGATAAGAGATCTGAAAGTAGTGATGGTGTGGTCTACAAAGTGAGGTTAAAAGTTGAAACTTCCTGATAACGTAAGCTGTGAGGACAAATAAAGTATTGAAACTTTCTGATAAGATAGGCTGTGAAGGCAAATAAGAGGCCCAGAAAAAAAAAGCTATTTCTTGTGCTTTCATACTGCATAGCTTCTACCTCTAATAGATGCAGTAATTAATACAGCATCTCATTGTGCTCCCCAATACTCCAGTACTTCACAGATTGGAAGTTGGTTGCTGAATGGCTGATGGCATGATCTTGCTTGCTTGTTTCTGCCTTCCTGCCTGTCTACAAAATTAAGGATGGGAATAAGAATGCTCTAAAAAGTCTCTGAGAGCCAAACCATTCTCTTTCCTTCCCTTGGCTTAACCTTTCCATGGCCACTTCCCCACCAGAACAAAATTAAACTGCTGAAATACAGTAGTAAGATGGCCACATTTCAGTAGCACAAATTAGTGCTAGGAAACTCAAAGTGAGCATCAGAGCAAGAGCCTTCTGGAAGGTGAACAACTCCATTCTCACCAATAATTAATCTCTCACACACCCATACAAGTATTAAAGAAACAAATTTAGCCTCTGCTCCTCTTGGACTATCATCTTGTCACAAGTGCAGCAAAGCAGTGCGTCAGGATGTCTTATCATCGAGGTCATGGTTGTCCCAAAGATGCTTTTCAAAAAGCAATTGGATTTTCTTGGTTTTTTCCTTGAAAAAGTTTCGCTTCTCATCCAAGAAGCTTCTTCAGTTCAAACTCCACCTTAACATATTAACCCAACTGCTCCTATGACAGCTCTAGAAAGCAGTAACAATCCATTCCACCTTTTCATATTTCAGCCCATCGCCGCTCTTCTTTTAATTTTGAATGCCTCCGCAGGCAGAGCAGTCATGATGAATTACCACCTTCCCCTACCTTTCATCAACGCACTGCTTTACCTCTGCATTTAATGCAACAGCAGGTAAGTGAAAGCTTAACTTTGGCTGCATAGCTTTGTAACACTGTTTTGAAACTTGCAGACACAGCTAGTCCTAAGGTTATGATAACAATTGGGACCAGTGTCACTAAGCAATGTAGTTGACAAGTCCAGTGTCAAATCACCACATTGTTTCATGATGGCAATACTGGCAGTCCTGGTTGCCATTGTGACAGCAAGATGCATGGATTGTTAAATGGGAAGCAGTGGGACTTCCAGGTAAGGACTATGGGAGTGCAGAAGGAAGAGGATACTATTGGAGGGAATGGCTTGCGAGACCCAGAGCAGGCTAACGTGAGCATAAGAAGGCCAGGGATGGCACAAACACACAGCTGCTGTGGCAAGGCATAAGTGCAGGAAGGCCACAGGGACTTACCAGACTGACTTACAACCTTCCCTGCCAGCTTCTATATTGACTTTGCTTATAGGAGGTTGACCGGAATGATTGCAAATGGTAATCACATGATTGTAGGATGATGAAACTATTATGTGAACTGGTTGCCAAGTGCCCAAATCACAATCACATGTCCATGGTGGCATTGCAGCAGTTGGAATTTTGAGGGCTGGTCATCAGACTCATTCATGGCCATCACAGCTTCCATGACTGAATGAGTGATCAGTAAGTGAGGGCTACCTCAATTCCATGGTGGGACTTCCTGAGGAGGCTAAAAGACATGGCGAATAACTTTGCTCCCCGCTCAGTCTCAAGAGCTGCTTGGCAAGGAATAGAAAAGCATGACTAGTTACCAGTGAATAGCGGCTGCCTGGAATTGACAGCATAGGTTTCCTACATCAGAAATATTAAAAAGAATTGGATGATAGGTTACCCCTTTTCCATATTTTAAAATAAGGGAAAGTTCCAAAGAAAGAGAAGGAGAAAAAGGGAAACTCAACTCTGTCAGGTTCTATTGATATCTGTGAAACAAGCTGAGAAACTAAATGGTCTTCACTCAGGCTCTAAAACAGTTTCATCAACAACAATACCATGAAAGAATCTGGATATTCCAGCTAGATTTTACCCGGGCAGAATCCCTAATAGCAGATACAATCTGACTTCTGTTTATCTTTCCTAAATCAAACATCCATTAAAAAAACACATCTGGAAAGAAGCCATCATATTAAAAAATTGCTTATGATGAGTATAATTGAGTTACAAAAACATATTTTGAAATGTTACACTTAAACCCCACCCTGGAGATTCTGACATGTCAGAGAACAAAGATAGAATAATTCTGACACATATTGTGATGGAAATGTATTATGTATCTACATACCTGTGTCTTTCTGTGTGTATCAAGCAGTATTCATAAACATTCATATAACTAAATGGAAGATGCATATAAAACCTTAATTCTGAATGTAATTTACCATCATTTCTCATGAAACAAGAAAGCAGAGAGAAGTGTACTAATGTTCCATGGTAAACAACAGAACACCTAATTTGAGAGTCTCTGGCACACATTAATGGTGTTGCATATGGGCATGTGGGCAGAAAAGCAAATGATGGATTTTGAGGCCAGCATCCTAATACAGCAAACATCCAATGCTAATGAAAATTCCAAAATCGTTTTCCAAATCTACAAACAGCTGCTAATAATACATGTTTAAATATGTTTTATTATGAACCAGAGAAGAGAAATAAATGAAAGTTTCCTGTATGAATACATTAAGAAGCGGAGATATTTTGTTGTCCCTTTATCCATTGCCCTCCTTTCATTATTCCTGAGTTTTTTAAACCCTAGCAACTTGGAATGGCAGGGGCAGCTTGGTGATTTCTCACAGCTAATACTTAAGGAAACACTGGCTCTATAAGCTTGGAATGGTATGAACGTTTCATCTCTTCCTCAGGTCATGGCAGTTGCAGGTTTGGATGCCACTAAAGTGCACAGGCATTCTCCGAGTCGCTCTACACGTTCCTGGGCTACACCACCCAACCGGGACCGCACTCTTTATTATACACCTCTTATACAAGTTGATCAACCTGATTCTACAGAATATATGAATGGTAGCTTGCCGTCTTTGCATAGGAGCTCCTGGTATACCGATGACCCTGATATTGCATATCGGACATTTACACCAGCTAATTTGACTGTTCCAAGTGATTTTAGGCATAAGTATAGTGACAAGCAGAGAAGTGCCGACAGTTTGGTAGAAGCGGTAAGTGTTTCAGATCTTTGTTCTGAGCTGGTCATGAAACAACCTCTGAAAATGGAGTATTATCTGACCTTACAAATACTTTGTTTTATCTTATTAAGTCGTGAGAAACGGTATATTCAGAATAAAATATACTTTACATGATAAAATTATAACAATAGCAATAGCCCTTAGACTTATGTACTGCTTCACGGTGCTTTATAGCCCTGTCTAAGTGGTTTACAGAGTCAGTATATTGCCCCCAACAATCTGAGTCCTCATTTTACCCACCTCGGAAGGATAGAAGGCTGAATTAACCTTGAACCCATCAGGATCAAACTATCAAACTGCTTGCAGTTGGCAGTCAGCACAATTAGCCTGCAATACTGCATTCTAACCACTGTGCCACCACGGCTCAAATTATGCAATTATTTTTCTTAAATTCTTTTCAAAACAGAGTAAAGATGATTTATTCTTCTATTTCAATTTTATTCAGAAGTACAGAGGTTAAGATTGCGTCATTTACCAAGTTACCTTAGATCTGAATTTGTTTTTTTTATTAACCCAAAGAGAATGCTTTAATATTCCACTGAACATGATGCTTGTATACTGTACAATATATAAAAGCATTAAATATGATCCTATGACATTTGTGCATTTTGATAATAGTTTTTCCAGTCCTCAAGTTTCAAAATACAAAGACATAATCTGTCTAGTAAGCAAATGGCTGCTATTGGCAATTCTGCATGCCCTAGTTGGTGGCAGTTATTTGAATGAAAGGAGCATTCTTGCATTTTATCTCTGAAAGTAGCAGATGTACTTTCTTAACAATGTGTTCTAAATGTGTAGCCAAGAACTTGGATGTGGGAGTTTCAAAGCAAAGGTTCAAAGCAAGCTTTGATACATTCTGTACATGTATGAACACCTACCATGTATCAGTAACCTTTGGATCTATGTCAAGTAATTGATTGCCTAGCAAATACTGATCAATGATATAAAATTCCTTGCTAGATTATAAAAAAGCAAAACAGGGAGTTGGAAAATATTGAAGGTTTCTAAGCTTTCATCTAATAACCACTTTAGTTGCCTTCTTTTGAGAATTCTTCAGCAATAGACCCAGGCTTGCTGTATAAGCTTTTGCTGTTCTGCACCATTACTTTTGATAACGTAATGCTAACCCAATGTGTATGCGGTTACCTTTTCAGGTGCTTATATCTGAAGGATTAGGACACTATGCAAGGGACCCAAAGTTTGTTTCTGCAACAAAACATGAGATTGCAGATGCTTGTGACATGACTATTGACGAGATGGAAAGTGCTGCCAGCCACCTTCTCAATGGAGACATTAGCAATGGAACTAATGGTGACATGTTCCCTATTTTAAATAGACAAGATTATGAACTTCAAGAATTTGGTCCTGGCTTTAGTGATGAAGAGCCGGATACTGGAAAATATGAAGAAGACTTATCTGATGAAATGATATGCATTACAACCTTATAGTATTTAGTGAGGGGGGAAAATATGTTTGATTTTAAACAAACAGAAGTGCCTCCTAGTTCTATGATGCTAGGCACTAGTTGGAATCAATAAGGAATCAAGCTTTGCATGAGTGATGATATTGTCATGTTGTGAGGAAGCCATACTTTTATTTATTAGTACGTGTTTCCAGTATGATGAATCAGGATTCGAATGATTTCTTCAAGGCCTTTGCTACAGAGTCGCGAGCTCATCAGGGAATGAAGGTGGATCTTTAGAACCAAGAAGATTCTAACCCGTTCGTGTTAAAACAAAAACGGAGAAAGTGGAAAGATTGCTGTCTTCCAATTGTGTTCTGCTGCCTTCCAGGGTGTTCACAATTCTCAGTGGAAAAAAGATTGGCACTTTTAACAAGGTCTTCAGAAGGCTGTGGTGATGACAATCAAAGATGTCATTACCTCTGATCACAAAGCGTATCAGAAATCCACTGCATATCCACTCAGATACATTATTTTAAAATTTGCTTATTATTTTTTTTTGAAAAAAATCCTTAATACATTTTATCAAACTCTTTTTTGCAAGAGATTGTTTCATCCGCTGCTGAAAGCGTTTTTCTCATATGTAACAGCAGTTTACATATTAAAATATCATTAAAAATAGTCTGTTTTATGACTATCATATCAAGGGCAAAATACACTGGAATATTTGCATTTTTACTAATGCACTTGCAACCAGGTTAAAGTAGAGTTAGATAGGACAGTTTGTTAAAAACTATATAGCAGAGATTATTGTAAATAAATTCTAATCTACCATAATTTGTATTTGTAAAGAGATGTTCTATATTTTGTAATTATTGTACCGTAATTGAACCGCAGCAATATTTATGGAGCCTCATTATTGTAATTCTTCACTGAATTCTAAATAGAAGTATTTTTACTTGGACTGTATAGCACTATAGAATTAAATATTTAAATAGAGCCACCTTCATTATAAAATGTTTTTGAAGTAAAGATTTAAAAAAAAACTTGATGCAACAGAGATTTTATAAAATATTTTCAGTCAATTGGATTCTCACTTTACAATGTTAAGATATAGAAAATGAGTAATTACAATCTTGTATTTGGAAAGCTATTTGGAATCTGCTGTCTTTTTGACAGAAAACAAACTGTGGATTTATTTATCTCTATGACAACTCTTGCAATAAGAATAATCAAAAAAGCTATCCGTTTGGCAAGGTTTTCTTTTACTTTGAAATAAACACAAATTGAAATTCCAATCCTACATTTTCCTGATAGAAAGTCCTATTGTATAAAATGGGATTTCTTAATGAAGGTGCATAGGCTCGAACCACCATGAGCATTCTTCTTGGTAGAGATTTCCTACATAGATACAATTTACAAGATGGATAGTTAACAAGTTACATAGCTTGAAGTGGAATGTATGATGATGATGATGATTTACATGACCAAAACATTCCTAAACTGGTGAGAATATGGCATGGTTGACAAACTTTTTGATGTTCTACATGTAATGTTTCAGGATTTGTTTTTATGCAATCAAAGGAGGGCTTCAATGTTGTTTGTGATGCAGTAAAATCCCGATACTGAAGATAATATGATTTTGGAGATCAATAAATATCAAAAGTTTATTTTATTAACATTGGATAAATAGACTTGTTCTGCCAAGCAACTTTATCAGGGTTATCTGTATTAACAAAATAGGTAGCAACTGTCACGTTTCAAAAGTGTGACATACACAGCTAAAATTAATATAAACATTTTTGTACACAGTGGCAATTTGCTATGAATACCTTACAAACCTCTTCTTTCAAACGTCAGGAGAGAATTTAAAGGTTTGTACATTATTTCTTGACCTACATCATTTTGTATGAAAATAAATGCAAAATGTTACTGAGAATAAAATTGTGTAATAAAGTTATTATACTTTGTCTATTTTTACCAACATATGCAATCTAAAGATTGGTGATTTCTTACAGGCGTTGATTCTTTCTTCTCTAGTCACTGACTTCCATAACACCACAGGAAGCAATTTTCTAAGGAAGTAGGAATCTGTTGTCACTCCTATGTTCACAACCTGAATTTGCAAGTGACATCATGGCAACAGGAAACGTACACTTAAGATCTGTGATCGAACTGAGGTTTTCAGAGTAATGTACAGTGAAACGGGTGCTGCTGCTTTTGAACTATTGTTGGCAGTGTTGGTTGGGTTGATGGAAGATTAGAACCATGAAACTGCACATCAGATGGGACACATAATGCAAGAGACTTCAGCTGGGGGCTGGTTGCAATGGCTGTCATGGCAAGGTAACAAAAGGAGCTGGTGTCAGAGCTTGGCCTGTGGACGGGGCTGCCAGAATTCACAGCCAAAAAGTGTTGACACCTCAATGAAAGCTGGTTTGAAAATCTCACTAGTGAATCTGGGCAATGTATAGGGTGAGGGTGGAGGTTTGTTCTCTGAGCTTGTGAGTTGGTTTCTGAACTTTTCATTACCAGGCTGGGTAACATCTTTAGCAGAGTTTAGGCAGTGTCAGTGTTCTGTTTATAAGGGCTTTATATAGTCAGTAACTCCTGTGATGGTGAGGTCACGTCAGGTGAGGGTCATATCAGACCAGGGTCTTATGATGGGTGTGGGTGTGTTATGTGAGGGTCTTGTGGTGGGTTTTGTGATGGGTCAAATGTGGGTCATCAGTGAGAGTCTTGTGATGGGAAGGTTACATCAGGTGAGGGTGGGAGGTAAAGTGCTGGTTGGGGGTGGGCTTGCATGGGTTGGTGGAGGGTCGGTACTGTTTCTGGTTAGCTGTGTGGTTGATTTACTGTAAATTCTGAGGGGTTTGTAGGCTGGTTGTAGATTGATGTGTCTGTTGATGGAATGTACATGGTCTTAGCAAGCCACAGAAGGACCAGAAAACAGAGAGGTTTTGTCCTGTCAAACCTGTTGAAGCCTTTGGGGACTATGTAACTGGATGAGAAGCAGGGAATGACTGACAATATCCCTCTTCCCCAAAGTGAAATTGGGATTGATCCTCTAAACACATGTCAGACTGGGGTAGAAACTGGATCAGGTAAAATTGGAAGGAATGGAGAATGGATATTTGACTATCAAAGATAGGCAGATTACTTCCAATTGGGGAATGTGGCAGAGATAAGCTCTAAGACAAGGTCTGTGGTTGGCTGAAAGGCAGCGAGGATGGCATGTAGGTAACTTGAGGGGAAAGGAAAAAAGAAAAGTGTAGTAGTTTCAGGTCAAGTCAAGGAAGCTATGCATTATGGAAAGGGAGAGAGGCAGTTTGGTCCTTGGATCTTGCCATTCAAATTCTGACGGGATGAACAAGCATGCTGGTGCACATTACTGAAACCTGGCTATGTGAAGGCACATATACTGTACTGCCCTTTTAGAGACAGGCTCTCCAAGATTCTGAGTTATTCACTATTCATGATTCTAAAGAAAGGGAAGGAGGATGGTTGTGATATTCATGGAAACCTTGATGGTAGTCAAAGGCACTCTAAGGTGACAAGGCCCAGGTATTGTATCTGTGTGGCATTCAGGCTGTAGAAACAAATAGGGAATAATGCTTATTTATCACTTGCCAGGCTGCATGGCTAATCTCTTCCTGAAATTGCAGAGTTGGATTTTGAACCCTCTCAGCTATTTATGCTGGAGTATTTCAATCTTCATGCCTCCATTGGCTCAGGACAACCACGAGCTCTTCTTAAATAATATTTGCCCTGATACATGTAGGTGGTTGCATATTAGAATTCTTCAGTCTCAGTCTACCTATCCCATCTTATCATTCCATCTTATTGCTCTTTCTCTCTTTTTCTTGAGGCCTAGGTATACAAAAATATAGTTTAGAAGTTCCTGTAATACAACTCATTGATTAGTTTAACCTCCTGTATGACCAAGTTAGTTCATTATTAAATCCATCCTCCTATGGGTTAGCTGATTAGCCATTTTTAACAGAACACTTCCCAGTTGTTCTGTTGATTAAAGTCAACTTCCCCTAGTTTTCAATTAAGGATACAAACAATCTTGCTTAATGAGACCAATTCAATACAAGGCCTTTATTACTCTCTTAGTGTATCTAAACAAGACAAAATAAATTATAGTAGTGCCTATAGTAAAAGAGAGCAAAACAAAATAAAAAAAACTGAGGGTAAACATAATAACTATATTGATTAGAATGTGTTTATTCCAGAAATAAAATATTTTTGCAAAGCACAAGCAGCTATAATTTAATCATGATTATTTCTGCTAAAATCATTGCATCACTTTAGTATGACTTCCATTCTTTTCTATTCTTTATTGACTATTGAAAAAAAATGACCCTAATGCACAAGATACAGAATATACAGTAGGTCAAAGAGGTCTAACTTGAACATAATTCTGCTTTAGCTATTTAGAATGACAATTTTATTTCATTCTGAGATTAAATGCTGCCTGGTATACTAGAAAAAAAACATTTACATTTTCTCTTACCTTTGGACCGAATGTGGAAAATAGGCAAAATATGAAATGTTATTTATCCTTCTACTTTTTGTACTAATGTACAGAATCTGACTTCAATTCTGTGGTAAAAATTTACTGCGCATACCATCAAATGTCTATTTATAACAATTCTGTGTCAATCAGATGTTTTCAATCAAAATATGAAATGTACTAGCTTATCAAATCAAAAGCCATAAACTACATTCTATTATGTTATTTTTTCTTCCACCGTTTTGTTTTCATGTACACAATCTGACTGCCATTCTGTGGTAAAAATTTACTGCGCATACCATCAAATGTCTTTTTATAACAATTCTGTAGTTAATCAGATGCTTCCAATCATCTATTACTAACATATATTAACTGAAGTAAAGATCATTTCTATTGTACATCCTTTTTCTTGACACTGAAAGTAGATTTTTGATTTAGTGGTATAGAAAAAACATATCAAGTGATGCTACTTTTTATACATGTTCCTACAGAAAAAGTAGGCCAAGGTTCTCCTATGGAGGCAAACGTCTAGTGCAGAGCAAAAAGTTAACGCTGAGTTTCCAGAGTTTTGGGTTTATATACAGGAACATTTTTCTCTTGAAGTGGTGGTAATCCCAAGATTATATCAGCAGCCTTCTCTGCTATCATGATGGTTGGGGCATTTAAATTCCCACTAACAATACTGGGCATTATTGAGGCATCAACTATTCTTAAATTTTCTGTGCCTATAACTTTGGTCTCAGGATTAACGACAGCAGTAGTATCTGAATTCTGTCCCATTTTGCAAGTGCACGAAGGGTGATAGGCACTATCAGATTTTTGTCTTATGAAAGCATCTATTTCTTTGTCAGACTGAATATGTTCCCCTGGTCGAATCTCAGGTCCACGGAATTCTTCAAATGCTTTCTGAGCAAAGATCTCCCTAGCTAATTTCACACACTGGCGAAACTCCCAGACATCTATTTCTGTTGAAAGAAAAGAAAACAACACAAAGCCACAATGGTTCTGTGCACAACCAATATGAATATTAATGCTAACGTTCTTTTCTTTTCAGACAACAATTCAGAATAAAATGACACAACTTAAGATACAGGAAAGGCAGGTAAGGTGGGTATTGCTTTTGTATTTCAGTATATATTCACCATAAAAGAAAGAGTAAAATTTGAATATAAAATGAGGAAAATTGAATAGGTTTCCTGTACATACCATTTAGCAGAATAGCAATTTTGAAACAGCTCTTTGAATATTTAATCCTTCACCCAGGTAGTTCTTTATTCCCAAAAGGAAGTCATAATGATTTGTTGTAGCAAAAATAACCAAAATTATTTCAGATGTATAATATATAATTCTGATGTAAACTTACACACACACACACACACTCCATATCCCTACAATTACAAAAAAACAAAGACTAGAATATAGATAATTCTGCATTTACCTGTTGACAAATAATTAGGCTCAAGGATTGGATGCTCAGTAGGGTCTGAACTCTTCAGCTTCAGCTTCCCTACACTGGTACTTCGCATAGGGCCAATATGGACCTGTAACAATCCCAAAAAAATCCATGGTATATGGCATCTGGGGGTTCCTTATAGAATAACTAATGAGGTTCATAGAAACTTGGGGTTTCATGAGTTATTTAGACACTGTACGGTTGATTCAGACAATTATTCCAGATTTCAAACCTTGGTTTCTACTTCTTTCATTACTCATTGGTTTTGAAGTCAAAAATCACAACTTGTGTTAATTTGGAGCTCTTATATTCAAATGAGGGTAGTTTGTTTAATATTGTTTAACAAACACACCAGATTCACAAAACCCTTTACAATGGGAAGATGCCTTCTTAGAGTTATAGGATGAATTACATTGTATACTTATTGAAAGGGAACCTATGTCATCTCTGGTTAAGCCTTCGGGCCACCAACAAAAGGATTGGGAACTATTTCCAAAAGTACAATATGCTTCTTTAATTATATGAACAAATGAACAAATATATTCCAGGAAAATATTTCTGTCCAGTGGATATTCCATATAGTAATTGCTATTACTACTCACCTGATAAGCTTCCAATTGTGAAGCAACTCGCCCGTGGTCAATCACCTGAGAAGGGAGGAAGTGGAATTGGATATCTGGGTGAGAAATGCCTGGACGACTTCTTATAAATCCACCAGTCTCTAAATGGGCAGTGGCTCCATCTCCTGAAAGGTGGAACACCAAACACCAGATACATAAATAATGCAAATGGAAGAATGAGGATTTCAAAAAATCATTTTACATTCCTATATTTTATATTACATTCTGCTTTAAACATTCATCACACACTAAAAGTTGTGTCTGAGTCTCATTACCTTTGTGGTTGGAGTCTAGCTAGCTCACAGGGCATAGTTACCACCTACTTTTAGGACTGTTACTCATTGTATGATGCATCGTGTAAGCCATAATTTGTTGAACAAGCCATAGTGGCTTTGGTCATAAATAATATGATAGCACAAAATATGGTTTACGAAGCAAGAGTGTTAGAGTCACATATGTTAATTCAAAACTAACACAAATCATATTATAGCTTATGAAATAAAGAGCACGTTTCATTTATCATGAAAGCATTCACAGTTCAAATAGATTTTCTTTTCACCTTAGAAATATAGTTCTTTTATAACATGAAATGTACTTTGTAATTGGATATAATTGCTTTTGTATATTATTTGATGATTTAAAAATATTTTTAAATATGTAATACATTCATATTTATTTTAAATTGCCATAGCTGTCATAAAATTATTGCACTTGAGAATGTTAAGTTATTAACATGGAACACAAGAAAACCAGGGTTGTTATACAACAGTAACAATAGTTATTTGTGCTTCT
>JANHJO010002092.1:107078-124135 GCA_032468235.1 Pseudoxyrhopus heterurus | reverse complement strand
GGACTTTGAAAGCTCTTAAAAACAATGTAGATATTTTAAGCATAATGAAGGTTAAAACCATCCATCTTCCCTGTGATCTTTTTTTAAATTAAAATTTTGAATTCCTGTGTATTGCAGCTGAATATCAGTGTGTTGCCACTCTTTGTAGGTTGAAGCTTACCTGTAAATTATTATTCTACATCAGGAACCTCTCTTAGATGACCTTGGTTTGCCTCAGGATATGTAATTATATTCATTTATTACATTTTTATGCTACCAGTCTCACTGGGCTCCCATCCTCACCCCAGCTCCTGCCAATCTAGCAGTTTGAAATCATGCAAATGGGAGTAGATAAATAGGTACCACTTTGGTGGGAAAGTAACAGTGCTCCATGATGTCATGCTGGACACATGACTGCAGAAATGTCTTTGGATAGCACTGGCTCAATGGCCTTGAAACTGAAAAGAGCATCACCCCTTATAGTTGGCAACGACTAGCGGAGTAAGATCTCAGGGACTCCTCCTTAGTCTCACTGGGCATGTAGAAGAAGGAATGGCAGAATCTGGGGATGGAGTGAAAAGGGAGATCAGCTTAGAATCCCTACGTAGCCACAAATGAAGTAAGTCCAATCTTCCCTGAGTGCCATTTACCCTTTTCTAACCATAATCAGGTGCTGACTGTTAGTTGAGAAGGCTTTTCCATGCATAGGCTTTTAGCAATATCTCAGTTTAATTGAAACTTCATGTGTGGACCTGGTCTTTCATGTCTGACAGGATGGCTTATAATATTACATAATGATTATGATGGTAGACAATGTAAAAATTCAAAACTTTAGATTAGATTGGAAGTTTGAAAGAAACATGTCAGACGAAGACATTGGTAAACCACTTGCTTAAGTATACCATGAAAACAATCTGGACATGTCCAACTATTTACTAGGAGTCAAACTCATTTTTATCGTTTTACATGTGGTTAAGCCTCAAATATAATTTACAATAAAATAGATAGGAAGCCACTTTTCTCATTCCATTTGAGACTGCTATTATACCTTTTATTTGTGATCACATTGTTCCTACAATTTGAATTAAAATATTGCAGCCTTGGAAACCAGAGAGCCAAGGTTTGATCTAGTACTATGTTTCCTCAAAAATACAATCTACCCCGAAAGTAAGTCCTAGCTTGATTTTTTACATGTGCGCCAATATAAGCCCTACCAACAAAATAAGCCCTAATTAAGACCCCGCGCACTCCAGGATGCACGGATAAAAATTAAGCTAGGGTGGAGATGGGGGAGTGGAGCTGCCCTATTTCTTATCTTTGGACAGGTGCAGCCAGGCCTCGCACACCTCAACACCTGCCTTGCTGGCCCATTTCTTCTGCAGCTGGTAAGGACAGCAAGGCTTTCCTGAAGGCCTCTGCAGCTGATAACAGAGTTCCAGATCAATCTGAAGCTCTGTTATCGGCTGCAGAGGCTTCAGGAAAGCCTTGCCAGCTGCAGAAGAAGAAATTCCTGAAGGCCTCTGACAGCGAAAGGGATGATGCATGCAAGTGAGGTGAATCAGTGGATGACCTCCCTGAAAATAAGACCTTGTGCCTTTTTTGGTGGCAAAAAATATAAGAGAGGGTCTTATTTTGGGGAAAACATGATAGTTGAGGTGCTGGATTGGAAGCCAGAAAGACAGGAGATCTAGTCCTCTCTTAAAGCATGAAAGCCATCTATTTAGATCAGATGTTTTCTGTTAGTCAACCCCACAGCATTGTTGTGGGAAGAGCAAAAACTCTATATACTCAGTGCATATTATTATACCTTGAAGTGACCAACAATAAAGGTGAGAGAAAAATATAATAATATATTTGTAAAGAATGAAAAAGCAAACTGGATCAGCTAATGATTATAATTATATCATTAAGGATTCAAATTATACCTGATAATCAACCTATATCTCATCATTGAGATGGCTGTTAGATCTTGAAGTACTTGGAAATGGACAAATTCCATGCTGCTGTTATGAATAAGTAGCAACAGCAGAATCAACATATCATAAATCAATATCATTGGCTATCACATCATTTATAAGCAGGAACTATGGGTTAGGCCACATTATATGCATATATTTAGCCTAGAAATTCTCACTCATATGTATAAGCACTGAGACTGGTTGGAATATTTTTTTTTCTTATTTAATGTGTCTGTGGTCTTGATATCATCCTACCTGGGTGGAAAGATGGATGTCTTTCCAATGAGCCAGATAAAAAACTCTACAAAAGTGGTATTTGCAATTCAGGTCAGAGCTTTATTGGCATCAGAACGAGATTCTTTTTAATTGCAAATAATTTCACAAAAGAACTTTTTGTGTCAACTTTAGCATATAAAAAAGGGGAGATAGAAAAATATGCTCATTGTGTTATAGAAATTAATGCCATCTGTCCTTTGCTCCAAGCTATGACTTATATACTCTTTCTAATTTGATAATAGCATTTTAAATACTGATATTCTGATTGTAGTTTGATGGATGAAAAATATTTTAGCTGTCTTATATCAGTTTTCTGCAACCTGGATGACCTCCAAATGTGTTACATTACAATTATAATTAGGGGTACATTCCCAATGGCCATGTTATATGGGAATCTATAATGCAATGAATGCAAATAGCAAAAATTGAAAAGGCTAAATTGATTTTGGCAAACAATTTTTTGAATTAGGAAATTATGAGTCCATATAAGTACTCCTTGTTCCTGCATTCAACTGTATTCAGGAAATATTTCCTGGAGTGATTAAAGAAGGAAAAGATAACAGACCTGAAACTTTTTTTTAATCAGTCAGCCTATTTTATTAATTATTAATTATTTTATTGCAAGGCTTAATCAAAACAACTGACCAAATAGAACTCCAACATATAAATTATTTAAATCCAGCTATAGGATTGAGAATCAAGTATGGGTGTTCAGTAGGATTTTACCATTCTAAGTATTATCCAGAAGCACTTCTATCATCCCATGACAATTACTTGCAATTACTGTAATTAGATTTCCGGACAGAGTGACCAAATTTATGGTGGCCAGTGATTGTACAAGAACTTAACCAAAACATCTTCTTGATATTGTGCAAGCTGATAAATCCTTTTTTTTTTGCATTCTATTTTAATGAGGTGGATTCTTAGAGTTTGGGGAGATATTTATCAGGTACTAAGCCTTTCAAATGGCTTTTAGTAGACCTTACTTCTTCATTTTTTCCACTGGAAAGTAGCAGGAAATTATATTACCAATATTTAGTGATTTACCTTGAAAGGGATGGTAAAAATGTTTTGGTGCTTCATCTGTGACAAATGTTTGAGGGGCATTAATTTCAGTGCATGTTTTCTGATAAGTTTATTATTGTTGGAAAACAGGACATCTAGTTTGTCCGTGTAATATGTTGCACATACAGTGTAGTCTACAATTTTTCTTTAATTTATGCTCTACCACAATGTGTGACTGTCAATTAAATCAGTAGGGCTCACACCAAAATTAATTAGACCAGAAGCCAGAGCAGTGTTTCAAAATCAATAAGCCATTCACATTGGGGTTCGGACAAAAAAAGTTAAGATGTGGGCAACAAGGTACACATTAAAAGGACGAGGGCTTCAACTGCCTAGATCCAGTTACTATCTTGACATTTTTAATCCTTCCTCAGTCACTTTTGTATACAGTTTGTCATAAAATCAAAAGCCTCTGTCATAGGTTGTGAAAGCATAGCTAAGTCAACATGTTACGCTGACAATGTCAGTAGCTTATTTACTCATTATAAATCAATAGCAGCTTCCTTTGCTATAAGGTTCTTTCAAGAGCTTTATCTAACAGGCAGTTAGTTTCTAACTCTTTTCAGACACTTTGGAAACATAGACATTTGACTTTATTTCTGTGTTTTGCAAAGAATGGATCCCCCCCCCCACATTATTTAATGCACCAGGTTAGAAACCAAGAGATGGTTAGTTCTGTCTTAACCATGAAAGCTGGCTGGGTAACTTTGGGCCAGTACTCTCTCTCTCAGCCCAACCCATCTTGCAGGGTTGTAGTTGTGGGGGAAATAGGAGGAAGGAAGGAATGTTAGGTATGTTCATCACTCTGAGTTACTTGTAAAAAATAATACACTTGAGATAAAAAAAATAAGAGTTGTAAAATAATTAACCCAAATAATAAATGAATTTTAAGTGGCACCATTTTTGTTACAAAACAACAACACTTTATTTCACTTTGTTGCATTTAGTTTTATTCATGGCTTCTAAGACTAAATTTAAAGAAAAAGTGCTCCTGAGCGTGAAATAAATGGACCTGAAGCTGTGTTTGCCACTGAAAAAGTAGTTCTTTTCTAGCATGGCACTGTGAAATACATTTAAATGATTCATGTGAGCTAAACATTATTTTATTTTAAGATCTCCAAAGCCCAAAGAAAGAAATACATCCAAATAATGAAAGAATTAACTAAACTACAGGAGTGTTTGCAATTCCTTGAATGCTAGACTCAAAATATCATGTTTTTGAAAATTAAACAACATATTTATGTGTTTGAGAGATTCAGGGAGAAGATCCCTTCTTTCTTGGATAGCTGAGGTTCTCATATTTCCATAACAATATAATTCTAAACAGAATTAAATATTCATCCTATTTTTTTAAGTTCTAAAGTCTTATACATGGAACAGGAATTAGAATGTTTATTTTCTCAGAATTACAAGTTGTCCTTGACTTGCGATCATTTGTTTAATCACTGTTCAAAGTTACAATGGCATTAACAAAGTGATTTATGATTGATTTTTGTATTTATAACCATTGCAGCATTCCTATGATCACAGGATCAAGAATTGGGTGCTTGGCAATCAGCATGTATATATGATGGTTGCAGTGTCCTACAGACCATATGATTGCATTTTCCATCTTCTTGGCCACCTCACATAAGCAAATGGGGGAAGTTGGATTTGCTTAACAACCATGGCAAAAAAGGTTGTAAAGTTAGGTATAGTCACAGGATGACTCACTTAACGACCACAGTGCTTGGTAACAAAGATTCCAATCTCAATTGGGGCCTTAAGCCAAGAACTACCTGTATGCTTCCTGGAAATAAACCTACAATCTTGGATTGGGGAAAACAGCTGAGGCGCACTTCTCCCCTCATCAGCTGTGCTGAAAACCAGTGAATAAAGGTAGCTAGAGGCTCCAGGCGAGGGGACGGGCAAATTTTTTTTTTTCAAAAACCAAACGAACCGGTTCGTTGGCTCCGCCCTACCTTAACAACCAGTTCGGGTGAACTGGTCCGAACCAATAGAAACCCACCCCTGTGACTGGGCGGTCATAAATCAATGCCTAAGTGCACATTTTTCAGCCCAGGACAACATGTAGCTTACAGAGTTTGGCTATACCTCCAAACATTTTCCCAAATTCTGGTTATACTTGAAATGTATGCAAATATAGTACTTGCATCAAAACTGATAACCTTGCTACTCCTTCATAAATGTTGTATGATGCAAAATGGTTACATACAAAATGCTGAAAATAATTACAGAATATAGCTCTGGAACAATCATATTTCACTATATGTACAGGCTGATCCTTTCTAAAAAAAATTTGCGTGTGACCTCCAAAGGTCTAACACTTGGAAGTAATTTTTTAAAAAATGTTTTGTTTCAGGGGCTTGGGGGGATTTTGATGCTGGTTTTTCCGGACAAAATTACAAGCATCAATGTAATTTCAGCTATGAAATAGTAAAGAAGCATTACTCACTATCAAGGCTTGGCTGAGCAGAATAAATTAGTGATCCAAATCCTCTTTTTTCAATCCTTCTATTTTTTTTTTTAAATCTTGAAACACTTCTATTTTGTGTTTCCTCTACTCACAGTATTGGAAAGATGAAGAAACTCTGCAAGATGAAGTGATAATTAAGAAGATACTAGACTGTGCAGAAATGGATGGACTTACATTGAAAATCAAACAGAAAGAAGACACAAAATATTATCAAACATGGAACTTATTTTACCAGTGGTTGGAAAAAAGGGGTGGAGAGTAAGAATGGAATCTGTGTTGTTAAGCAAATTTAATACCCAGACAACACAATGTTTATCAAGCAGTAAGAAACGTAATTAATAGAAAATTAATAAACTTTATTTTATTTTAAAACTGAGCAAAATAAATTAGTGATCCATATCCTCTTTTTTATAATCCTTTTATTATTTTTTTTAAATCTTGAAACACTTCTCTTTTTGTGTTTCCTCTACTCACTAACAGCTGGTGCAATACTGAATTTCTTAACAACTGAATGTCTAAAGATCTCTTCTTAACTCCAGCTTTGCACATCCATCCACCTGTTAAGATTCTTAAAGAATTATCAACCTCCAGCAGAGCTATTGTGCATATAATTGTGCAGACACCTATATGTAGGAGATACAATTTGTAGTCTGCACAATGTTATTATACTATTTTTGTAGCCTGCACAATGCTATTATGCTGTAATCTATAACTTATTAATGCACTACCAATGGCTTCATAATGGCAATGAGGAATATTAATGAACAAAAAGAGGAAGAAAGCACAACTTCTCTGGATAATATTTGCGAATTCCATAAAACAAATGTGGATACAAGAATCAAAGCAGGACAAGACTCCAGGGTCTTCTTATTCAGCAGAATTATTAGGAGGCACCTTATTTGTGAACTGGGTTGATGTTTCATCAGATGAAATTTGAACTGCAATTCCAACTCTATTTAAACCAAAACTTCTTGCTGCTCTTGTTTTGCTAATACAGGAGAATGTA
The DNA here is from genome assembly GCA_032468235.1 of Pseudoxyrhopus heterurus. Lineage (NCBI taxonomy): Eukaryota > Metazoa > Chordata > Lepidosauria > Squamata > Pseudoxyrhopus > Pseudoxyrhopus heterurus. Next base: position 117,375 of record JANHJO010002092.1, on the reverse strand, counting down.
ATATAAATCGAAAAATGACAAATCAGGAGCTTGAATAACATCAAACTGATTTAGTGTCAGTTATGCCCGTATACTCTAGTTGCCCTCCAGAAACAAAATTAAGTTTCAGGAAGACCACAGCATTGGGTCTGCTTATACAAGTATGTATGTATGTATGTATGTATGTATGTATGTATGTATGTATGTATGTATTTCATACAGCAATTTTATATGGCTGCCTATGTCAAAAAAAGTGACTGTGAGCAATATATAATAATTAAGGAACACTAATCCTAGAAATACAGTTACTATTAAAAGTGTAAACAATTGCAAGACACATAAGAGAACAGATGGTAGTTCCAGCGAGGCTAATAGAAAACTAGGTATGTTTAGCCTAATGAAGAGAAGGCTTAGGGGTGACATGTTAACAGTTTTCCAATATTTGAAGGGATGTCACATAGGGGGTTGATTTATTCTCCAAAGCAGGCCAACAAGCAAGGGGTGAAACCTCATCAGAGGGAGATTTAACCTGGAAATGACAAGGAATTTCCTGAGGGTGAGAATGATTAATCAATGGATCACTTGAAATTTCCAAAACAAAGATTGGACAACCACTTGTCCGAGATGGTATAAGGACTCCTGCTTTGGGCAAGGAGGTTAAAGTAGAAGACCTCCAAGGTCTTTTCTAGCATTGTGATTCTAGGATTCTATATCCAGAAGGGATGATCAAGGGTTAGGATTAGGGTTAGGGTTAGGGTTATCAAAATGTAATACACAGAGAAAGGCTAGATTTTAGAGAAGAGCTCATCAAATGTCACTTCTAAGTTTCATAGCTGAGGCGCAGTGAGACTGCAGCGGTCTAGCACGAAAGCGTGATTTGTTGTTTATAATTTGTCTCACTGCCTATTCAGTTCTGGTTTTAGAACTACAATAGTTCTGCATTGTGCTTCATTTCCCCTAACTATGGTGCATGTTCTGACCCGGTTAAGTTGATTTTTTTAATAGTATGAACAATTATGCTTGACTTTAGGATTGCTTTTGGATCTAGTTTTAGATTTGTTTTTGCACAATACAATAGGAAGTTTAACAAAATAAAAATAAAAATGTGTAGAACTTGTTAAATTTCCTGCAATTGTACACGTCTATTGCATTCCTCTTATATCGTACATTTAATGGCATCTGGAATTTCCAGCTTGAACAAAATTCCTTCAGAGAAATTCCAAAGGGTTTCCAATAAATCTTTAGGCACAGTTTTTCAGCCTAAACAGCCTAAGGCTTCTTCTTTCCAAGTGGTAAATTACTACAGAAATTAGTTAATAAAAGATTCACAGTGCTTGCTACTGAAGGTCTTGGCAACATTTGAATGGCATACTGGGGACTTCACTGTAAGAGGGATAGGACAAAAACTAAAATATTGAATTGATTTTAACCCATTTGTAGTGATCTATATCCCATTGCAGTACAATTGAAATATGCTTTCAATCCACATTAAAAACATATGAGTAAAACAAAATAATCTGTCATGTATGTCCAGAATTTGAGCAAATATCCAAACCCTTTTTAGCTGCATGACCTGAGCTGCAAAATGTACACTTAGGAGTTGTTTTATGGCCCTCCAGATACATTGATCCCCAGTTCTCAACAGATCTAGTGAATAGTATCAGAAATAAAATATTACAGGAACTGCAGTCCAATAACATTTGGAAAATTACTTGCTGACTCCTGTGTTATGGCTATAGCAGTGACCACTTCAACCTCACCACTGCAAGTCATCAGAATAGTGATATGAGAATGAGTGATATTTTAGGCCTCTTCAGACGCAAGGTTTCAGATTGTGACAGAGCAATAAATACTAAACACATTAAGATTCTATAAGAATCTCTATTGGATCTATAAAGCAAATATTGTTTAAACACAAGTTTATCTATTCACTTAGGCTGAAATCCTAAGTGGAGCTACTAGAAGTGAGCTCCTTGTAGGCTTATCTTAAGAAAGTATAGTTGAAATGTATGCAAATACTTGCATGAAAATTCCTCTACAATTGTTGAGTTGCTATCTCTTACAAATTTTTTTTTCTACAGAGTATATACAAAACACCTAAAATAATTAGATTGATAATTGAACAATGTTAAATATTTTAATATACAGTACATACAGGCTGATAAAAATTAATTGAATATGAGCAATAAGCCTTTAGCACTACTTAAAAATCTGTTTTGTTTTCTAATTTGGGGTTTTGTTGTTGCTTTTTTAGAACCATTATTACAGCCATCTATATAATTTCAGATATGGAATAGTAAAAAAGCATTACTCACTGTCCGGATAGCTGAGCAGACTAAATTACTGATCCAAATCCTCTTTCAATTTTCCTACTATGTTTTTTTTTAAAAACACACTTCTCTCTTTGTAGCTCTTTGTCCCTGGACTAAGTACTGCTAGTGCAACACTGAATTTCTTAAGAACTGAAAGTATTTAAAGACCTCCTCTTAACTCCAGCCCTGCACATCCATCTACCTGTTGAGGTTCTTAAAGGAATATCAGCCTCCCAAATGCACAGTCATAAAGGTATTATACATATAATTGTGCGGGCACATGCATGTAGAAAATATGATTTGTAGCCTGCACAATGTTATTGCCTTTCCAATGGTTTCATAATGGAAATAGGGAATATCGGCAAACCTTGGAAGAAAGAAAACACAACTTTTCTGGATAATATTTGTTAATTCCATAGCAGAAATGTGGACACCAGAATACAGAGTCAACCAACATGAACTTCACAATTTTTAATATCTTTATTTTAGTTATATATCAAATTTATATGGCTGCCTATCTCACGAAAAGTGATGCTGGGCAGTGTACAGCAATTAATAAAACAATAAACATATAAAAAGAGTCATTATTAAAAATATAAAAAAACCCACAAAGGCAAAAAGTAAGAATACATGCTAAGTTCCACTCAAATTGATATCCAGAGAAATTATGACACAGAGTTAAGGAATACAGATGCTTTAGAGTCATCAAGGTGGAATAGACACAGAAATTCTAGATTTTAAAGAAGGGCTCCTCAAATGTAACTTCCAAATCTCATAGCCGAGGCCTAGTAAGACTGTGGCTGTCCAGTAGTAAAGTATGATTTGTTGCTTGTAATTTGGCTTCTTGCCAGTTAGTTCTGGCTCCCAGGATTACTATAATTCTGCATTGTAATTCCTTCCTCCAACTATGCCTTGAGTTCTGACCTGGTTATTTTGCTTTTTATACAGTGTGAACAATTGTGCATGACTTCTGGATTGCTTTTTGATCACATTTCCCTGAACTACTTTGTCTTTCAAACCAAGGCAGGGTCAAGATGCCAAAAATAGCTTGAATGGATGCATGGATATATAGCATGGGATATAGAAATGGGAAAGTACCATCTCAAAGAAGAACGTGTCCATTCTGTAAAGGCAGCCTTAGCTTGAGACTTCAGTGCCCAAACAAATATCACATCAATAAATTAGGAATATTGTTCTTGATAGTGTCTCCAGACAATTTTTTTCTCTTTTTTTATTAGAAATATATAAAAATAATGATTTTGTTATTGCAAGTAAAGAAAGTATAAGAAAAATAACACTAATGATTTTCAAAAAATTATGTTCATTTTCTTTTCTAAAGCTTTTTACATTAAATCTGTGATTCTCTCAATCTTATTATGTGAAGGAAGGATATAGTTATTCACACACACATATCCATATATATATTACTTAGGTTCATTGATGGAGGGTTATTTTGAATTTTCATAGAATTGGATTCTGAACCACAAAGCCACATCACATTATAAAAATTGCTGAAATGTTAATATCCTATGAAAGCACAACCATTAGTCATACAGGGAATGCTACCACAAAAACAAAGCTAAAGAAATGTCCGGTGGTTTTTAATCAGGGGTGACTGCAGGGGGTGCCTTTAAAAAAAATCAATATGGCTGCTAAAACCATGAGGTTGAAGCCCTGTCCTTTTTTTATATGTGTTGTGACTTGTACAAAAAAGGGGTGGGTTGTCAATTGTGTGATTGGCTGCCATCTTTAACTTTTTTTTAATCTCCTTCCTACTTTTGTCTCTAAAGCTATTTTTCAGGTTGGGAAATGAAATGTTGGAAAAATAATGGTCTAACACAGGGGTGTCAAAATCGATTTCATTGAGGGCTGCATCAGATTGTGTTTGACCTTGGGTGGGTCAGAGGGGGGCATGGCCAGCATGACATCACTCATGGCGGGAGGCGCCTATGGCGGCCCGAGCACCCTGCCAGCGAAAATGGGTTCCTGAGCTCCATTTTTGATTGTGATGGCCTCCTGCAACCCTCTGCCAGCTCAAACAGAGCTCGGGAGGGCCATGGCGGCCCTTGCAAGCTCCATTTTTGCTGGCAGAGGCACTGTGGCCCAGTCCTTTGTTGCTTCCAGGGCAGCCCCCACAGGCCAGTTCTAAGCATCTCATGGGACGGATGCGGCCCCCAGGCCTGAGTTTGACATCCCTGATCTAACATAACATATTGCAACAAGGAAGATTTATAAGGTATTATAGTAGTTTATTAAGAGCTCTCTGTCTAAGGTGGCTGAGACATGGACTTCAGACTCTTCTGTCATTTGGCTTTACAGGAAAGAAAAAGAACCGGATGGACAAGTATTTTTCTGAAACAGAAACTTATTACCTGTTTCTCATCACAAGAATGAACAAGAGAAAGATAGTTTCGCTTCACCATAAATCACATGTCCTTTACCTTAAGCTTAAAAAGAACTATAATAACAATACATCAGACTTTATGTTTGGGTATAAGATGTACTTTCCACAATTACATCATTAAACACTTGAAAGATTGTCATCATACATTCACACTGCAATAGAAAATATTTTAGTTTTAAATATCCTTTAAATATTCAGCTGGCCTTATGCAGGCATGCATTTACTTTTTCTAACTCTCAAAACTATAAAATAAGGAAAAGCAAGCAAAATCCAAACTTATGATTATTATTCTATTTCATAGCTTTTGTGCATAAATTATTTCTTTCATGAAAATGACTACTGCAGTTAAAAGAAAGTAAGTTTTAATTCCAAACCAATATTTATTACTTATTCACAGTATTCTGGCTTTTAGTCTTAATGGTCATTCTGTCAAGTGGCTGACAATAAGATTTTTTTTTCTCTTTTTCTATAACTTGAAGAACTTGAGTTTTTAACTGATATAAGTAGGAGTAGTACACATTATCAATTTGCCCTGCTATTATTTATAATAGCTTACGACCACAATTGGGACCAGAATTTCCATTGCAAGGCAGTTATCAAGTGTATTACAACCTATTTTACAAACTTTATTGTTATACTTGTTAAGTAAATCACTGCAGTTAAGTGAATCATGCAGTCATTAAATGAATCTGGCTTTCCCCATTGACTTTGCTTGTTGGAAGCTAACTGGGGAGGTCACAAATGGTGATCACATGACTCCAGGACCCTTCAACTGTCTTAAATACAGTATATGCCGGTTGCCAAGTGCCCAAATTTTGATCATGTAACCGTGGAAATGCTACCATGGATGTAAGTGCAAAACTGATCATAAACCATTTTTTAAGTACCATTGTAAATTCAAATGATCACTAAGTCAGTGATTGTAAGTCAAGAACTACTTGTACTACATAATTTATCGTAAAATGGCTGGAACAGATGTTAAACAAATTAAAACTATCCAGGAGTTTTCAAAACTATTTGCAGTAAGGGTATTTTCCCAATGTAAGGAGGGAAATAGATTCACATATTTATGTTCAATTGATCTTGAAAATATGTCCTTCAAAAAAAGAATTAAATGATTATAGTTTAAAAAATCTGAATGTGGGGGAAAACATATTGCTTAATTGCTATTTGCAGGCTTTCCCCCCATCAAAATGTTATCACAGGTCAATTTTACAATATTGATTTTATTTATTGAGAGTTGATACTTTCCAACTTGGACATTTTTCTTCAGCCAGTTCTCATCATTTGCCTTTTAACAAAATTAGCATTTGATGAACATTTCAAACAGATGTAGCCATCTTCCCCCCAACTTTTAGAAATATCTTACTAAATAATATAGATATAATGATTAAGGTGTTGGCCTAGAAAGCAGGAGATTGCATTCTAAGCCTCCCTTAAATATGAAAGCCAGCTGAGTGACTGGGTTTTCACTCTCTCTCAGCCCAACCCACTTCCCAGAGTTGTTGTTGGAAAACAATAGGCAGGAGTAGGTATGTTTTCTGCCTTCAGTAATAGAAATACAAGTTTGGGGTAAAAAAAGGATGGGATTAAAAAAATAATAATCCTCCAGTGAAGCACATAGTTGTGGGCTTTGCGTGTTCTGAGGAAGATGCTATGGCAGAGGTTCAACTATACTGGACAGGTCTCAACAGAGGATCCAGATGAAATGTGTCTTTTCTGTAAACAATATGGATACAACTTACAGAAACTTATACTGGATCAGTCCTCACTTGGGTCAACAAGGACTTTGGTCAATGTTGGAGTTCTTGGTGACAAGAGGGCTATAGGACTCAGGACTGTTAGCTGAGCAATCAGGATCAACAGCAGCATGATGAATGGAAGAAGAGTTGCTTACCTATTGCAATATACGAAGACTGAAAACAAAGAAATAATGATTTGCTAGTACAAATCAAGACCAGTGAGAAAATATTCAAAAAGAATGTACCAGTTCTAGAAAGAACAATATCCAGAATCAGTAATAACAGGGAAGAGACTAGCAGATCAATGTCGGTTTGTAATATGAAATAAAGTATTTATAGAGATAGAATTAGAAAAACTACAAAGATCTACCCAAGGTTAAAAAAAAAAACCAAAGTCTTGCCGGAAGTAGTTCAGACAGAAGAGAAAAACTAGAAGGAGTTGGTAATAGAGGAAACCAGCATCACTAATGAACCATTCTCATTCCCAAACCAAGCACTTTCTGCTCTACCTTCTCCTCAGAAAGAACAAAGTCCTATAATTCAAAAACAAGAGGAACTGAAATGAAGAATAACTGAGCATCTAGAACAGCATAAAAGTAATAGAATGAAGTAGTCTGCTTTGAACAAAAACAAACAAACAAATAAAAAACCAGCTGGCCAAAGTATTAAAAGATGCCAATATTGTAATATCAAATATAAGCACTATAGTGATGGGTTTCAAAAAAAATTCCTACCAGTTCAGAGAGCTTGCTTCCCATGCTTTGTGCATGTACTGTATGTGCAGGGCTCAAACACTGCCCTCTGTATCAATGCTGGTGAGCTGTGCAGGCATGCCTATCATGCATGCACGCCAAACGCGCACTTCACGCCAAACACGTGCTTTGTGCCAAATGTATGTTTTGCGCCAAATGCGTGCTTTGCGCCAAACACACACAGGGCTCAGAGACTGCCCTCTGAATCAACCCTGGTGAGCTGTGCTGTTTTTTAGCTCAGCTGAGGCGCAGCAATTCACTCTCCATGCAAATCAGCTGAGCTAATAAACAGTAGAATATAGGAGAGGTAAGAGTGAGGGTGAGTGGGTGGGGCCAGCCAGAGGTGGTATCTGCTGGTTCTCCGAACCAGTCAAAATTTTCCCTACCAGTACGCGAGAACCAGTCAGAACCAGCTGAATACCATCTCTGAAGCACTAGCTCATTATATGAAACAAACCAACTGATGTACAACATAGCTGCATTTATAACTGAAGATCTTGGATACAAAAGCAATCAATGAAAAGAAATAAGCTAAACTGTGCACCACCAAAATGGAAGATAGGGTAAGACAATAAGGCCAGTATGTTAAAATCAAATGCAATCAAGCTACAACCGATGGGGGGGGGGGAAGCTGAAAAAGAAGACCAAAGAAATAACACCTAAGGACAAGCCCTGGAAAATATAAAGCAGGAAATAACAGCAGTAGCCAAGAAAATCAGCAGATACAAAGCTTGAACTGCACCTTACAGCCAGAGATTCCAAGTTTAGTCTAATCAGAAAGGTTTCTACCAATTAATCAACGGAGAGAGTGCAATAAACCAGCCAACATCTGACAAGAAAAAACTGTGGTTCTGGGCACAACTATGGAACAATACAGCTAGAATGCAGCTTGGATAAAGGAAGTGGAGAAGGGGGAAAAGGTTTAAATGAAAGAACTTGTAAAAACAGGAGAAATGGTCGAGAAAAGAGCAAGGAAGACAAGATGAAGATGAACTGCATAATATTTGGTTGAATCATCTGACCAATCTGCACCCACAGATTTCCAAACAGTTTAACAATATACAGCAAGGAGATGAAATTGAATACTGAATAATGGAGGTTCTCTGAGCTTGTGGGTTGGTTTCCAAATGTTTCGTTACCAGGCTAGGTAACATCTTCAGCGGATTAGTTCCCCTAAACTCCACTGAAGATGTTATTTAGCCTGTTAATGAAACATTCGGAAACTAACCCACAAGCTCAGAGAATGAACCCCCAACCTTCATCCTCCACCTGAGCTACAGATGTTCACCACCATTGCAAATATGATTAACATCTGGCCAAACCTACCTGTTAATGAAAGATTCAACACAAGTTAGTGAAAGATTCAATTAAATTGGCAGTCACTGGCCAATTACCTAATTACCGACAACATTAATATTGCTAACTGGTATGGTAGCAGATGCAGTTCAACAGCACCCACTTGAAAACACGTTATTTCCACTAAAGCACAAAAAAGAACAGAGGGAAAAAAAGATCAGTTCCTAATTGACAAGACAATTTTGGAAAACTGTAAAAGAAGGAAGACCAACTTGACCGTAGCTTGGATTGATTAAAAGAAGGCATCTGACTCCCTGCCACATAACTAGACAATCAAGTGCCTAAAAATAATAGGAGTCAGTAAAAACATCTGAAGCTTTGTGAAAAGATCAATGGCATAATGGAAGACACAGTTGCTGGTCAATGGTGATATATATTGGGAGAGGTTAATATCAAAAGAAGAATCTTTCAAAGAAATTCACTATCACCATTACTGTTTCTCATAGCACTGATTCCTCAATATGGAACAAGTCAGACATGAGTACCGAACATCAAAAACATCTGCCAGCCCTTTATATGGATGACCTGAAGGTGTATGGAAAAGATCATCTGAAATGGAATCACTATTTAACATTGCCTGAATATACAGCCAATATTTTGGACTGGAGTTTGGATTGGCAAGCAAGAACTGGTGGGACCATAAAGAGACAAAATAATAGAAAACGAAGAAGCTAATCTGCTCTGGGACTTTAGAATTCAAACAGACAAGCATCTGTTATACAGCACCCAGATGTAATCACTGATGATAAGAAAAAAAAGTCTGGATAATGGATATTGCAATACCTGGAGATAGCAAAAAAAAAAAAAGGGTGGGGTGGGAAGAACTGGGGAAAATCACAAAATACAAAGACCTGCAAATAGAACTAGAACAACCGTGGCAAAAGAAAGCAAAGATAGAACCCATAGTAAATAGGTATCTTGGAGCATCTGGAGCATTGTTTGAATACCATTGGCACAGTGGTGGGATTCAATTTTTTTTACTACCGGTTCTGTGGGAGTGGCTTGGTGGGCATGGCTATGTGGTCGGCCAGTTAGAGATGGTATTTGCTGGTTCTTCGATCCAATCAAAATTATCGCTACCGGTTCTCCCGAACCTGTCAGAAGTGGCTGAATACCACCTCTGCGGATTGGCATTGACAAAATCACCATCAGTCAATTGCAAAAAGCAGTTTGACTTAGGTTACTTCCTGCGACAATATCTTTTATATTATTAAACAATTATTAACATCTGCCTATCCCAGATCTTTGAGAAGGACTTGATAGGTGGATAAAAATGCCAATCCAGTTTAAACATTTGGCTGATTGGGTTATGATGTTTATAGCCTATGCTATTTACCACACAAAAAAGGCCAAAGTCCCCTGGATTGCATAACCACAGTTGCAGAATTATTTGACTCTTTGCCATTAAATATTATCAGAAAAATTCTGCCCAAGGCTGCATTTGACTAAAGTGCCACTGTAATCTTCCTGAACTATTTAATTTAGCTCTTTAAACTGGACACTTCATTTATGTGGCAACTTGAAGAGAAAAATGTTGATTTATTGCTTGGCAGCTGGTTTATGGTGAGTTGTATACTACTTATGAGTTCTTATCATTTTAAATGAGACCTAGAACTTCAATTCAGATTTTAATAACTGCTATTACTCTTTGAAACTGAATTGCTAGGAAATGAACTACCGTATATACTCGAGTATAAGCCAAGTTTTTCAGCCCTCAAAAAGGGCTGAAAAAACCACCCTTGGCTTATACTC